>JAAXNX010002332.1:0-13809 GCA_036491905.1 Folsomia manolachei
AAACAATGATAGAAAATCTAGACATTGCGCATTTATAGGAACAAATGGGAATACAAAGTATACACATTACTGTGGAAGATTTTGGACATATTTTCTGTAAAAAACTATTTTAATAAAACAATGTTTGTGGTAAGACCACAGTTAGACATTGTTTTTGCGATACAATGCACAAAGACATAGAATGTTGTCCACCAAAAAACTAAAACGAGTTTCCAATTACAAATAGACAAATCCACAGAAAGAAGAAACGCTGCCTTGTTCAGTGTCCAACTTCAACCAGATTTTTGGACAAGTCTTACCTCAAAAGCAAAGTTATCCAGATATTTTCCCATATGCACTCTCATTCCTTCTTCTTTCCTCTGTCTGGACGAACTGTGCTGTGAGAAAATTGTCACAAAGTCGATGAGCCGTAAAACAAAATTCCTTTGAATCTCAGCTCAATTTGAGCGAACCAAATGTGGTTATGGTCTTGAAACTTGAAGCTTACACAGGACCATAGTCTACTTGACAGTGTTCTGTCTGGTTTTCTTCTCATCACAAGAACTTCTAAAGACGATCTGTAAGATGGTAAAACCGCATGCAACCTCGTCAACCTAGTGTCTGCATGACCATTTTCCAGAATAATGTACAGATAGCATCCAACAGCCTGGAACAATTGAGCCAAGTAAATTAAATCACGGATTTTTAGTTCAGAACTAAATTAGTTTGAGACATAATTTAGCTGGTTTCCTTCATATGATATTAATTTGGATATTAGACAAACTATTTCCTATTCAGTGTTTACTACTCTAATTTATTCAGCCTGTCTAACATATTACAAAACTGTTTTGTTGTGGTAAAAAGCCACACAATTCAATAGGAAAAGCTGTCATTGGCAGACAAAACCGTAGGATGAAACGAAGTGGAGTTGGCTAAATGCGGAAAGTGATTTATATCCAATGACTTTCCAGTACATTGCGACAGGATAAAAGGTGAAATTTTAATTATTTGGAGGTGGAGATGAATGTTTACCAAAATTACACCCTATACTTGAAAATTATCCTGGTCTGAACATTTTTTGACATGCCAGTACTGAAGCATAATCCAATATTTCTTGATAGAAGTAACACCGTAAATGCTATTTTCTCATATCACAAATTGAGTAAGCATAGTAGATTATTAGAAATTTAGAGATATTAAAAAACGAAAGTACTAAACTTTATATAATTAAACAGTTATTTTTTTTACGCAAAATGAACCAATGCCAAAAAATCAAGATGTCCAACATGTCGCCATTTATTATGAATTTCACTTCTCTCACAATACTTTACGGATGAGATTTTATTTGAACCTCCATCCTCCCGAATACCACATAAATTCCCGACTCCTAACTCCTCGACCATTTGTTCCATTTTTGGCAGAGCCTTAAATCTTTTGAATATTTGAAAGACCTTAATGTTTCACAGGCTGTTGCCTTTCCTTTCATCTCATTTTTCAAAAAATCCGTCCCACTCAAGGTATCCGCTTACCATGCCATACTGCAGAACATTGTCTGAAAACCTCGGTTCTTATTTATTTTACACCTCAAATCCTGGAAACATTGTTCGGGTGAATCTGTTGCTGGTCCCACTCTCCTCATTGTTCAATTGTGTTGGAAGATTTAAAATTTTCAAAGCAATTGATTCCCACTCACCCAAACGAGCCAACATCCAACCCACTAACCAACCGACCAAAGCAACTTGGAGCCTTTATTATGTATTGACTGCATAATATTGAATATCCATTTTCATGTCATGAATGTTTTCAATTTGGTTTTGTTGGGCTTAGGGTGGGACTCAGTCAGTTCAATTTTGATGTTGCATTACGGTTTGGTTGCAATCTATTGAATTCAATGGAGCCAGCCGCAACCAGCCAAGCTAGGCACTTGAACTTTGTTTTGTTTTCTTGTGCATGGTTTTCCTTAAGGGTACCTGAGCCTTCTTAAGTACCTATTTCACGCTACCGGTATAAAAAGCAAGTCTATATTATTCCACCTCAGCTCCTCCAATTTCCATAACTTAGTAATGTTGTGTTGGCTAAAATTGAAGGAAATTTTAAGGATATATCACATTTCAAAAAGGTTGTTTTGAGCTGTTGACTCAACTCTGGACAATTCTTCAATTACAATTGGGCTGGCCTGGAGGCCACAATGGGTGAAATACATTATTCTCATTATGTAGCAGTAGCTATTCAGAATCTGGAGATTAGTTTGAATATTTCATATGTTACATTACGTGTTCAAGACTTGAAGCTGCCAATATTTAATTTTCTCAGAAAAATGTTAAGTAAAACTTCGAGCCAAGTTCCATTAAATAACCCAACCTGACTTCTTACCCTTTCAATCTCAACTACTAACCAACTCTTGCTTTGACGACAGCTTGTACAAACTGGTTGAAATTCTTATTACATAAATGAATTGTGAGTATTTTAATGTTGAATAAATGAGCAACTAACTCTTTTTGTTGGGTTATTGAATGTGTGCTTTGCTTTGTATTGTTACTTACCTTGTGGTAAAGTAAGTGAAGTATAATAAAAGCCAAGCACATTCCCATTAAAATTCTTCTGCTGCCGGAAAAGTTACTAGTTTTACTTTGAATGTTCCACTCCACTTCATTTTCCTTTATGAATAAAAAAATCCAGCTATGCATACATGCTTTGCTACGCCACGTCAAACTGAAACCAAATACAGAAGCCTTTTGCAACAAAGAAAACGAGTTAAAGAATGACATTCCATCAGAATTCTTTAGTAAAGCGCAAAGTTAAACGGTAAGCGAGATTGGCTTTGCTTTTGGTTTCCATTATTCGGGGAAAACATGAAAAATCCCTTTCTTATTTGCTTTTTTAGGTTTTCTTTGAAGTTGACATTTTCTTATTGTTAAGAACAAAAAATATTTGCGGCTACTCAGAATGAATCATTCTGCAACGGGGTTAAGTATTTTTTTATAATGCCGTTTATTTCCTCTATTGAGATTCAATCCAAGTTAATAGATATAGCTTTAGTGTTGATTTGTTCTATATTTTATCATGGACTTTGAATTTTGCAACCTTCCTAATTTACATTTTGAAAATTGTAGCAACTTGAGATGTGTCTTCCTACTCTCCGATCTCGTCTTCATATCCATCCGGCAATGGATTGACTTCAGGATTGTGGAAAAATGTTTTGTTCCCATCTCCCCAGGGGTATCTCTGAATAATGGGGAACCAAAGGAAACATTGTTATACAAATTGTCACTTTTTAAATGTAATCAAATTTTGATCTAGAAATCTGAACTCTACTTATTTCACTCACTTTGTTTCGAATCCGCAAATAATCATATTTGATAAATGGTGGTCGATCCTTGCATCCATGATGTTGGTGAGAAAAATGTTCCGACAGAATCACACCGGACAAGATTGCAACCGAGGGAAGGACGACGTAAAGCGACGTCGCTCTCCAAAATGCCATACCTAATTAAAATGAATTAATTGATTATTGCCAATGGTTCATTACAAACAATCCTTGAAAATTTTATTGTGTGAACTTACTCATTTTGACGGATTTTGTGGGTGAGCACGATTTCGTATGAATATGGCAGTTCCTTATTTTAGTCAAGAGAAAGTCCAGTCAGTGTCTTGGAAGAAAAAATTTACTCGCGTCGGATCGGACATTATATTTTTATTTTGAATTTCACCACCCCGGAATCTTATACAGTTTCCTAGGACTCAAACAAGAATTTGTCAGGGTCCTCAAAAACATGGAATTTTTTTCCTTCAATATTCACTCATTTTGACGGATTTTGTGGGTGAGCACGATTTCGTATGAATATGGCAGTTCCTTATTGTCCAGAGAAAGTCCCTCTGACAGTGTCTTGGAGGAAAAATCTACTCGCATCGGACATCATATTTTTATTTTGAATTTCACCACCCCGGAATCTTATACAGTTTCCTAGGACTCAAACAAGAATTTGTCGGAAGAGAATTTTTTTTCCTTCAATATGCATCCACATAATACTAACATCTTTCACTCATTATTCTTGGGCGACTTATACTCGTAATACCTAGAAAATGAAAAACTATTTATAAATCATGCCATTATTTTGGCTACACATATGCAAAAATACGTATTCATGCATCCCATTTTTAGCCTATAGAAACTACCAAACTAATATGAGGCTGAGAAAGAAAGTCCTTTATTCCGTGGGACAAACCACGAGGCATAAACCGGGATTTGGGTTAGAGTTTTTAAAGTATGAGTTTTACTACTTTTCCGTCTTCCTTACGTAATACCAACAACAATATACAGCATGAACATTAGTATCTTAGCATGAGCATGTCATAACATAACTCATCTTCCTTGGTCCTCTTTTTCTATATTATCTCATTCATATAGGCAATGGTTTATTAGGTCCTCTAAGTCCTCTCCCTATTATTCTCTCTAATCCAGGCAACCAAGCCACTCAAATCTTGAGCTTCGTGCCGTGCCTGTGTGTGGTGTAGGTCTTACTCTTATTGTACATATCACGGAACAAATGAGTGTATTTATGCCCCACAAATTTTAAATTTCTCCATAAAACCGACCCAACAACGACCAATATTATGTACATACTGGCATAATAATGACAAGGTTTGGTTTGCTATGCTTAAGCTCAACTTCTTTGGTACTTTTTGTTGTTGGTGTGCTGTGTTGTGAGTTATATGGAATTAGCAACAATGCATACGTTGCACAATGACGAATTCTGTACCGCAGGAAGGAAAAGAATAAAGCTTACTTGGATGGAGCTACTTTTCTGAAGCAGCAAATCCAAACTAACTAAAACCATGTATTTACCGCACCACACCACTAACAAAGAAACTGCTCTTACATACATACTTATCTAGTTATGCGCCAGGCACGTTAAAGCATGAATGTTATGCACAATAAAATAAAATAGCAAAAAATAAAAATCCTACTTTACTTAATAATGAAATGATAATAAAAACCATCTTCTTCCTATTCTCCGCTTCGCACTCTTTGAGAGTTGCTTTCAAACTTAAAACTTCAAAGCTTTTAAGAATCAATGGCAAAAAATCTTTTCTTGTTCTTTAGCTAGTTCTCCACTACTGACTGACGCGTTGTGCGGAGGTTATTTGCCGGTTTATGGCTGTGGTACTGAGGCTGATACTCGTTAAAAAGTAAAAAGTCGGTTCTTTTCCTGACTAAATAAAACCATGTCACTTTATGTGATTGGTTATTGTGCTGTAAATTTGGTAGTTTGATGTGAAGCACAGTTCAGTTGTAAAATTTTTGTAGATAACACGATGAAGTTGGAAAAAGTACATATTGTTTGATAACTAACTGGTACATGTTTTTTTAGTTTCCTCGAATCTCAACTCAGGCCAAAGTACAACATTTTTTCGTAAGTTTATTTGGTTAGTGAATAAATACAAATAAGTGCATTTGCAGTAACTGTAGCTGTTGACTGAGTTTGGTGGTTGAATTTGTAATTTTATGAATTTTAATTCTTTCAACTTGAGTTTTGGTCTTGTCGTATTTTTGCTTGTCTTGTTACTAGTTTGTTACACGTAAGAATCCCGTACACAGTCAAGTTAAGAAGTATGATGATGGAGAGGAAAAACAATAAAATTGAAAGTTTACAAGCCTCCAAGAAAAACAAAGAAAGGAGCAACTCTTGGTAGTTGGAATCAAGAAAAGTTTTAAGCATTCATCTGCTCACCCTTAAAATATGTGTGGTTCTTTGCAACAAATCATAATGAATGGAAGTTTGTTGTGTATGTTGTTTGGTGGTTTAGTGGAATGTTAATCCTGGCTTATTTTTTNTAAGCATTCATCTGCTCACCCTTAAAATATGTGTGGTTCTTTGCAACAAATCATAATGAATGGAAGTTTGTTGTGTATGTTGTTTGGTGGTTTAGTGGAATGTTAATCCTGGCTTATTTTTTTTCTATATGAAACTTTTGCTCTGACTTTTCCATAGTATACAATATTAGTATGGGTCGAGTCAAACTCAAAGCTCTTCGTACAAAAAACAATGTCTATTCATTCACTGAATTGAACTGAGAATTCTTTAAAGGATGGAATGGGATGGGTAATGTGTGTGAAGTGTCTGGAATTTATTTGACGTTTTGCCTTTGTTGGGCAAAAATTAAAATTAAAATTGCATTTCATATGCTAAACGATCCACTACCAAGCAACCAACTAAACCACCCAGCAATTCACATATGAATGACAAATGACTACGATTGTTTGCTGAAAACTGGTCACTGCTGTTTGTGATGTACCAGCATAATGATGCATAACTAGTTTTGGATTGCTTACTTTGTTCCATAACATTAAAGACCAACTAAACCACCCAGCAATTCACATATGAATGACAAATGACTACGATTGTTTGCTGAAACCAGTCGGAAATGTAGCATAAATGCCAGGGCCACGAGTTTTTAATAAATAAAACTTGAAATTACTACAATGCAGCGAAAAGGGAATTGACCTACCTTGCACTTGCATAATATGAACGCGAAATGAATAGTGCTGTGCAATTAATGTCCATAAATAAGCCATGTCTACTAGTCAGGTTTTATTGGCATTCAACTTCATCCCAAAAACAGAATTGTTTATAATGCACAGTGCAAATTATGATACATATATGCAAGTGCACTTGGCAGTGGTTGCACATTTTTTATAAGCTTTGGTTGGTGTACCTGTGGTTTATTTATTACAAAACTATCATCATTATGTCCAAAATTCAAAGCCAAGAACAACGCCACAACGCGTGGTTGTGAGTAATTTGTGCCTGACATTTTATTTGGAAATGGTTGGCTTTAGATGGTCTTTAATGTTATGGAACAAAGTAAGCAATCCAAAACTAGTTATGCATCATTATGCTGGTACATCACAAACAGCAGTGACCAGTCCATTTGAATCATACTTTACACACGAAAATGTGAAGAAAATAAGCAAATCAATGGTCTTGTGGAAAAGATTTTCCCGTCATCAACATTTGTTTATTGTTTTTTTCACCTGATCCCATCTCATCTCCTTTGAAACCACAACTTAACAGATAGAAGATAATGATAATGATTCTAAACATGTAAACTACTAAAAACTTCAATGTTTGTGGATCTTTATTTCTTTCTCTATCAAGAGAAGGCGGGACAAGCCGAGGTAGAGAGTAAAAAAACATCAAATCTGATTTTAATGCTTGCTTACAAATAATTTACGTAAAACAAATTTCTTTGGTCAAAATCTTTTGAGCTAATCTCCGTGAAAATCACATGAGTTACGCCTCCTAATATTTTTCAAAGGAATTTCCTTGGACTGTGATATGTATGCATGTGAAAGAGATGAGAACAATGCATATCTTTTAGGGTGAGACACGGAGATGACTGAGATTAGATAAGGAATGGCTGAGCTTTGAGTGAGGTTGAACCTTAAGGGCTCATCATGCCCTTTAGAATCTTGGTAAAAAAAAGTGTACCGGTGAGATATTATGACTTGGTTGATAAACGATCTTCTGAAACAAGGAAGGATTTCGAAGGATGTGAGAAATGAGTCATGCATGTTCTCTCAAAAATTGAGGAGAAACAAAGAAAATTCCAAATCTGATTCATTAGTATGCAAGATCGGGGCGTTATTTGTTGGATGGGGTATAAATCCAGTATTTTTTTTTGTATTTTAGGCACAATGAACAATCTGGACTGGTACTGCCGTTCAGATTTTGTAGAAAAATTTCACACATCCAAACATTTTGCAGATCGTAAAAAAATTCTCAACAATCAAGCAGTATATCCGGAAGTCTGTCCAGTATGCAATGACAATGACAACAAGCAGTAATTTATGGCGACAGTCGCGTTTTGCATATTGCATGAAACGCAAAATATGGAAACAAGAAATGCTATGGTTTGGTGCAAATGACAAGGAAAAGAACCATGTTTTTTACAATACATATGTGCCTTCCACATATTGAGTACCTTTAGCTTAGTATGCATTCTGGAAACTGTATGAACTGTTCATACTTGGAGGGACAAATGGGGGCAAATATTTCACCAGGTTATTTTTTAAAGAATCTAAAAAATTCTGAAGCCAGTGTAAAACACAACTTGGCTTCCTCTTCCCAGACCATGTGAACTCTGCACATACACCCGTCAGTACAGTTTTCCATTGCATTACTTCTTTTTGTCCATTCATTGAATTCATTCATTGAATATTGAATTGCATTTTCCACCGGATTTCATTCTCATTCAAAAACATTGACTGGATTCTCAAGATTTTCTTTTGAGCCACAAAATCATCTCCTCGACTTTGACTCTCTCATCTTCATCTTCAAGTTGGATTGGAAGCAAAAGAAGAATCAAGTGCTTAGTCCTTCTCCAGAGCTCGTTTAAGACTTATTTTTTGGGTGAATTGAAACTATGGCATGGATTTAGTTGGAGTTGGAACGACGGCGAAAAACATGTTAGAACTATAGTGGAGGCTAAGTCCGTCTTAGAGAAGTGGTTTATATGCCGAGGTCTTGGTATTATCTTTGAAACTGCGAGAATTCCCTGGGAGGACCTTATCTTCTCATCCTCAACTAAATCTGCAGCTGGGATGAAGAAACTGAAGCAGTCTACGACAGCAAGAAGGAAGATGAAAGAAATGACGCTAAAATTGTGTAAACGAGCCGGAGTTGTACTGGATAGGTCGTAAAAACAAACGGCTTATCAATATCAATGCATGCAGCACATTAAATTATACATACAAGAATTTTATCTGTAAGAAAACAGTTCTTTGATGTGTTTTAGTGAGTGACTGATAGAGTACTGGAGTAGGTATGGGATGCATTGAGTTGCGTCACAGGACGGAATGGACTTTGGCAGAATGTCATTGGATTTGGATAATGTTTTGATACGACACTTTCATAGGGAGTTAAGATTTTTAAAGGTTCTCACGCTATGAAAAATGTCTCGTTCCACGAAAAGTGCAGTAGCTTATTTATTATTTAAACAAATAATGGTTGTAGATAATGTTTAAGTAAACTTTAGTAAACAATTAAAAATGTAAGCTTTGTCTTATCAACTGGTTTGATAATGACAATGGAAAATAAATTTTAAATTAAAAACGTACATTTTCTATTAGTAAATCACGATCGCAAAATTTATCGGATAACAAAACCTACGATTTTGTCCCACTTTCGTTGCTCTTGATATAAGAGTCCCCACAGATTATTTCAAACACACGCCCTAGTTAAGTTAGTGACCTTTATTATCCTCACAAAACAACCAATTTCCTTCCCTTGCTGTCCCTTGTCGTCCTATAAAACTAAAGAAATCCTCCACTATACCCTGTGTAGTGTCTTGTGTCCAGTCCCAATTTTCATCTCTGACCAGGACAAAGTAATTTGATTCCATGTGAGACTGTTACTGTACAAACTGCATAGCAGAGTTAAGGGAAAGTTGTCTTCTTTACAACCACACTACCGAGATTTAGAACAAAGTCCTCTCCTTACTGATACATACCTCACGTCCCTGCTTTCTCCACGCTAACGATATGATACTGTCCATGTACCGTTTCCTAGCTTGGGGTTGTTTGTCCTGCTGCATTCTTAGTGCTAACATATACTCCTTGTGTATTTTGGTCACATCCTTAGTTCTCTGCTACATATATACCCTCAACAAAATATTGTTTCTTTCTTCCTCCTTAGTTTTTACTCTGTGGACTATTATTCTTTAGCTCAAGTCTGCTCCGTCCTACTGCCAACTAACCTTTGTTTTCCCTCTGTCCCATTATTGTCAAAGAGCAAAAAGAAAGGATACGGAATGAAAGGATGAAGCAAAGACAGGAAGCAGAAGTGCCCACCACCCAAAGTAATAGCAGACAAACAACTTTCTTCTCCATTTCTTTTATTTCTTCGACTTTCTCCACATTCCTTTGGAAGGGAATTGTGTTTGCACAGATATGTGCGAATGTCGACGTGAACGTGGGCTATAATGCAGCTCCGTTTGGTAACTTGTTTGAACAGATGGAGAAAGTAAAATGTTATCTTATACGAAAGAAAGCAACACAAAGAGAAAAAACGAAGGGTTGACCCAATTCTCAAAGGAGGATGACACTCAGGACACTTTCCATAATTCATCTGGTGTAGACTAATGTGTCCGTTCCGCAGAATTCTTTCACGTTCAGAGAGTATCACGTATCTTCAGTCTAGCTTGTACAGATACTTTTCCCATCAATACCATCATTTCAAGGAAGTGAGACAGCGTTGAGACAAGGACAAAGATATAAATACATTGTACGACTGGGATATGGGTAAGATTTAGGAAATATTGAAAAATTCATAAATATTTTTTCTAATAAAATTGTTCTGTCCTGGTTCAAATCGCAATTCCCACTGGGACTTTCTCACTGGGGGAAAGAAAGTAGACAGGAGAGAAATTGTCGGCAGGAAACTGTGGCACGTAGGGTACTAGTCGGGTTGAGCTTGGTCCCTGGATATTTTTTATACTTTTGCCAAGAGACATAAAAATTCCGGAAATCTATTCAATGTCTTGGTAATCTCAAGTTAGGGGCTGGACCATTCAACTTATTTCAACTTTCTAGCTGTATGTGATGAAAAAGAAAAGATTCTGCATTCGCAAGGCGAGAAGGTTCCGGTTGTCTTTTTGTCCGAATATTTCTGCATTTCAGCAAAAAATACGGAAGGACCGAGAACGTACCATTTCACGACCTCCATAACGGTTTGGCCTAGTGATATGATTGACTTGAGAATGTACTCCTGTTTTAGCTTGTTTCCCTTCCTTCGTAAATATGTAAGTTTCTTATTAAAATTCGGAAAAAGGCAGATTTATCATCTCATCAAAATTTTTTAATCAATTCATGCTTACTTCACACGGTTGACACCATACCTAACAATATCAATACATACCATCACTGATCCACTTTTTCTTATCCAACCAACCATCCATTGTGTTTTCCACCACAACCAAGTTGGTTGAACCAACCCGTCTTCTTCTTGACTTGACGTTTCCTCTCACTCTCACTCTCTTTTCCACCAGCTTAACCTTTTGGTTTGACTTTGTCTCAATAATCGATAAACCCAGTGCCCCATTCTGATCTGGTTTGGCATCCCATCTCATCCCACCACATCGTCTGCTTGCCTGAATTGGCTCAAAGATTTATTTGGTATTAAGCATTCTTAATATTGATGACAGAGCGGAGACATATGGTATATAGAAGACGCTAACATGACTGACACATTTCGTAGACGACTTGGTAGCGAAGGAAAATTGAGGAAAAGAGATGAATTTTGTTTTGTGTCGGCACAGATATTGCGATTGCCATTCATCCATCTGTCCATCCAGACCAGACACAGTGATGGGGACAATCTGTGCAGAAAAAGGACCGAGATGAAATATTGATAGTGCAAGGCAAGAAAAGATGAGTATCAAATCAAGCCTGCTCAACCAGCAGCTGAAGTGAAACATGTTTCCTTCTTTCTTTGGCCAGTGGCAGTAGCTCAGATAAGAAGATGATGATAATGTACAGCTTCAGCTTGTGTAATAAGAATTGCACTGTGCCACAGCAACAGCTCAACTAAAGGGAGATGTGATGAGATGAGATGATATGAATCCATTTTTTTCTTCAATACATTTTTACCAACCATGGCATGCCCGACACATTTACAATATCTTACGATATAAGGCTCAATTCTTTCTTTCTTCCTCCGTTGAAAGGATGAAATGAGATAAAAAAACAACTGGCAGGCAGGATGATGAGAAATAATTTGGATTTTTTCGGCACATCTTTCCGCACTTGCCTTATCCGTGTACTATTTTTATGTGGGTTTGGTTCTGTTATTATGTGAGAGTATCAGGCGATCAATCTTTT
Organism: Folsomia manolachei; assembly: GCA_036491905.1. Classification (NCBI taxonomy): domain Eukaryota; kingdom Metazoa; phylum Arthropoda; class Collembola; order Entomobryomorpha; family Isotomidae; genus Folsomia; species Folsomia manolachei. Next base: position 11,861 of record JAAXNX010002332.1, read on the forward strand.
TAGCGACTTCCTTTTTTGCTAGACCCCAATTGATCTCCTGTTTAGAGACTCATTTTTCTTCTCATCAACCGAAATTGGTTGTATTTTGTGGATAGGATGGAATTCCAAGAAATTTAAAGTTGAGACTAGAGTGGATTCAAATGCGACATATCACGCATCCCCAATTTAAGAAAACATGTACTTATCAATGCTCTTATCACCTCTAAGGATAAGGAAGAGGGGTCTTGTTGACGGATTCCGTTGAAAATTAAAACCATATGGTAAATAAATTGTCTGCCTAGGCTCAATTCGATGATAGGATTGATGATAAGATAGGTGTGGGCAATTTCCAGAAAAGCAATTTTCAGCCAATTCTATTAATTTGTGCCTAGAGAAGCTCTTCAGTTCTATCACATACGCCTCCACCATTAGCCAACACAGTTGAGATAATTGTATATAATTTTATTTCAAGAGTAAATAAAATGAAATTCAATAAGGCTCTTTTAATGCCCAATTTTTTCAAAAAATTGAGACGAGGACTCATTTTGCTTGTAGCAACAATTCAGTTTGCTTTGTGTGTATCTCTGTATAACTTTGTCTACTTGCTTATTAACTTTGTATGATCTAATCTGCTTAAGTATAAGTCTGCATGTGGTAGCGTGGATTGGAGTGGTTATCAAACTGTTTACTCTTCTTTAATCAAATACAATTCACAGAAATTCCTTCACTGTTGTGAAGTTAATTTCAAGAAAATGGTTTGTTTTTCTAACTTTGTGTGGTTTGACTCCTAAGATTCTTGCAAGACAAGAGAGGTGATCACGAAACCATGCCATGCCGTGCCCTTGTTTGATCAAATATACACGAATACAAATTATAAGTATGGGATGGGAAGGAAATTAAGTAACAGCTTTTCAACAGGATTGAACCAAGCCAATAATTTTGAGTTAGGCACACAACCATCAACATCAACATCAACCACTAACCAACAAATAACAGAACCAACCGCGTAATTGCTACTTTCTTTCCTCTTAAAGAATGAGTATCTTGAGAAATGAATTTAGCCACGAGCATATTGCAAAGCCAAATGCATTTTGAGCTTAAATAAAACCTAAGGAAAGGCAAACTAAAAAAAATAACCACTAAAATACTCCTTCGTGTTCTTAACGACGTGAAATAAAAGAGTTTCCAAATTCTAGTTGAACCTTATTCCTCGACTAAATCTATCCATGAATGCATCCATCATCTAGCGCAAGAATCTTGAGCAAATACAAATCACCAGGAGAAGAACAAACAATGAATGGAAAAAGGTTGAACCGAAATTGTACCAATTATTACTCAACCGTGTTCCACCCACATCTCTCAAATTGCATCGAGTGACCTTTATGGTATTCTTGGTGAATAGAGTACAAAACCCAGCTATCTTAAAATTGGTTGAAACCAATGAAGTAGCTTTTACAGAATTTTCTATATTTCCATCAAGCTTCATAAGTAAATTGAAGGAAATTCTTAATAAAATCAAAACGAAGCTGTTAACATTCACAGCTACCTTCGAAAACTGCGTCTTGTTCTTGCCCTTGTGTGGGCGATACTGAATGATCACGCCTATGTCTCAAGTTTGACTTGACTCGAATTGCCGGAGGAATCACCAGCCAATTCAAGCAAGACAAGAGCCGAGATAAATTATGAGTTTAAAATTTGTATTCTTTGAACAACCCTGCTCATCCCATCCCGATCCTTAAACTGTGAATAAAAGACTCGTCGGTTAAGTCTTTCTCAGATTGGTATTTTTTGTTAAAGAGAGTTTTCTTAATAAAATAAACGATTATAGTGCGGATACAGATCACAAACAATGATGCAGGCAGGCATCATTTTCAGTAATAACAATTGAGGTGAAGAAGCGATATAATAAAATCTGCATAAAGGAACAAAACTTGCTTACATGCGCCCACTTACTTAACTAAACCAGCAAA
>JAAXNX010002333.1:0-13806 GCA_036491905.1 Folsomia manolachei
TGAAAGATTTGAATTTATGGTATCCCTTTTGATACGATATGCATCATATCGATTCCTCCCCTAAATAATTGACACTTTGACCAAACACATAGAAAACTGACCAATATTTCTTTTATGACTTGCCTACGCAACTTTTCTTTATTGTTTTCAGGCCAGTGGCATTATATTCTTATCCTTATATTAAATACAAACAGAATGATTATGCATTAGAATTCCACACGACCAGACGGGGAGACCCAGTTTTAAGAAGACGCGTGAACAATCTCAACCATTTTGTCTTTAATGTCAAGACCAAGTTCAACTTACTTTTCCTCGACAATGAAACAGTTAAACTAAAATGGGTTGTAAAATTTTGGATCGTTTAGTATATGCATGACCACAACAAAAGGAATTACCGCATGTATGAGACTGTCGCCGTTTTATGACAATTACATTCGATGTCGCACAACTATAAAATCATAAAATATTGAAAAAATAAAGTGGCAATAATTTCAACTATTTGACAATTTGAAATTTTCAATCAGACAGTAAGCTACATAAAAATATACCATTTCTGATTTTGACGTTTTCTCTCTCCATTTATTGCACGTTTTCAACTCATCTATTGTCTTGAATCAATGCGAGAAGGAAGTGACTTAGTGCAGTGCCATGCAAGACAATAATTTAATTGAGAACAGGCTGAGAATAATAAAATATTCAATCCAAATAAAAACCAATTAGAAAATCTTTGGCACCTCAGACATGGACTTGTAGCCTAACATAGAATCATATTGTGGGCACCAACTAAACTTGTGCCAAGAAAATGTATATATCCGTATCTGCAGATATAATAAAAAAACTTAGAAATTAGAGTTAAAGGCAAATTCCATCCTGAGTATGGACCAGAATGATGATGAGCTGTTTTAATGGTGAGCATCAAAAATCAACATATACTCACTCGTCCATCCTTACTTCGATCAGGTGGGGCTGTGGTCAAAGATTCCTGTTGATTCCTTTTAGTTCAAAGACATGCATTCAAACTAATTCTGTAAGATGGGCATTGGTTGCATAGTTGTAGTCACCAGTTGCTTTCTCCACATAGTTTTTTCTCAAGGTAAACGACATACCGATATTTAAACATAGACCTGTCCACATCATCCGCTACCACATTAAATTTTAAAATGAAATCTGAACTTGACATTCTGCTGGTTGACGAGTTGTACAAGCATTGCATAACTAGTAATGAAATAACTCAAATATTTAAAAACCTGAACTATTTGTCAATTTATGGCTTCTACGCATTGCTTGTAGTCCCTGCGGTTACTTAATGTTTAATGGATTCATATTTTAATTGAAAGCATTGATAGCTTTATTTATTACCAAGTTTTATTACGAAACATATAATAATGAATAATAAAATTAAATGCTGGTATTGGTATTAATTACATGTTTTTTCTATTATCCGCAGAATCACAACCACAAACTGGGAACGATATGAAGATGAATGGTTCCAAGAAGCCGGTAAGCCAAAGGAAACATGAATTTAAACAACTTAATTGTAAATGTTATGATAATGCTAAATTACGTAAGTGAGCTAACACCATGATATCTGTCATGAGCTGTATTGAAATCGTAGAAACATTCTTGATGATAAAAGAAATCAATCATCAGTCAGAGTCAGTCGTTGTTTCTTTTAACTCTCGTCGCAAGATCTGATGAACAATTTTCTTTTGCGTGTTATGCAACAAAGATTTAAATGATTGTTATTATTCGGTATGTTGCACACGTAGCAGAATTATAAATAACCGTGATTTGATGGCGCATGCATAAAAAAGTAGAATTGGGCGTTGTTGATGTTTACAAAATATGTCGCGTCTCCTTATTATTCCAGAGACGGAAAGAGGCTTCCAAACTTTAAATATAATTTTGAATTACTGGTGAATAAATTTCATTAATCATTGTTTTTTTTAATTTTACAGATGTCCAGCGAAGATGATAAAAAACGACCGTGGGGGCCGTTCAGATTCCTTTTCAAATCTCGGAGCGCATTGGATGACTCGGTTATTGAGGTTCGTGTAGTAATTTGTTTATTAAATTGCTATTTGTACAATATTTATAATTAAACAGTTTTACAAGACGCATACATTTCCTATGACATATGATGCATCGCATACGTATGAATTAAGCAAAAGATTAGGTTGATGGCTAATAAAATTTTGTTGTAATAAGTTTTACAAATACTAGACTATGCAAATCGGCGTAGCGTTGTTTTGACGCCGACCGTAGAGTCATAGGCCACAGCACCTCGGAATTAATTCAATTTAAGAATTTGTCACAGTTGCAAATTCCGCATTGAAAAGCTAGCTTGCTATCGGGCGAAAGAATAAAGAAGCTAAATTATAATAAGCGGTATGTCATACAGGAAAAGGTTAGAATGTTAGTTGATAAGAAAGAAGTGAGTTATTTGAATTTTACGAGACTATATTGATGTTTTAAAACTCGTAAAATTTACTGATTAGTAAAGCGCGTCCCAGATTCATTTATTTACTACTCCAGTCATTACAGATTGTGAACAAAGTTCTGACTAAATTCAACTGTTAATCGTTTCGTAAATTCCCGTGACAAAATTGTGAATTCTGGTGCACTTTATACTTTTCATGTGTGCCTTAAAACAATGAATTGTTTTAAAGGACGGAAACCTTCGTGGAAAGAACAAAATTTAAGTGAGAGTTTCACTACAACAGAGCAGGATTTTTCCTGCCAGAAGGAGGATTCATTTTCCGGAATATTGCTGGTACAGGAAAATCTTGAAATTAGAATTTGTGGTTTCACTGAAACCGTTTCAGGATACGTTAAAGAAAAGTATTCTTGGATACATTGCACTTTGCAAACTATCAATGACAGACTGCGGAGTGCAATCAACGGCTCAAGAAGATTTGTACAATTTGAAATAGGATAAATTTATCAATATTTGTAGATTTCAATCCTCAAACTATTCATCTTATGTTTAATTAACCTTAAAAATTTCATTGAATTTGCGATAAAGGGCAACATTAACGACTTGAAGAACAAAAAAAAGTTTTGCAGTCAAAAAATTTTTTAAATTGTGCGAGACCAGTAACAACTGCTTTCATTGAGATGAGACATACACATTAAAAATTTGGTAATCAGACGAAAACATGAGAGTTTTGTTAGCACTTCATAATTTTATGCTCACTTGAAAAACAAGGTGAAGGACAATATCAATCCGTACCAGCATATTTCTACCATTTCTTGGAACATAATTAATTGGCCATGTAATGGATGCATTTTTTTCACTTATAAACTGATTCATAGCTCAGCGTGGACTTTAAAATCGTAATAAGTGTAGCAAATCCAAAATTCAAGGTCGTAAAGTTGATTTATAAAAGCTCCCACAAATCTCACTTATTACATGGCCTCTGACAGATGAACAAGTCCAAAACGTAATCTCAGTAAAATTGTGGGTAGAATTAACCATATTCTTAGTTAACGCCTTTAAATAATGGTTAACGAAATGATGCGGGTATAAAATATGAAGAGGTTTTTATTTATGAGGTATGTCGAGCAAGTAGAGCTATACAGGTCACCAGGTTGATGGCTGTAACGTTTTTCTTATAAAGTTGCTCATCATTTGCCTTGTGGTTTTGGTGCGACTAAGGAAAAGTGGCATTGTTCACGATGCACTAACTCAGACTCAAACCAGAAACCAGCATTATTGCATTGTTGATTGTTGCCTCTGCGTAATACGTCAAACCAACCTATAACCAAAGACATTAAATTCTCTATCCATTACTTGAAATATGTGTAAGTCAAAAGTATGTGAAAATGATGAAGATTCATGAACATGAGCAAACATCAAAGTTTTATAACTTGAATGTCCTCCACCAAAGTAATCGTGTTTAGTCGAGGTGCACCTGACCCAAAGAAGAAATATTAAGCTTCTAAAAAATACTTGCACCACAAAGATGCACAAGAATAATAAAAGATGAAAGATGAGCTCCTTACTCGGTTAATCCATTCAATTCACCACTTGCACTTAAACTCAAATTCCACTCATTCTCTTCTTTAAGCCTTTTCAATCTTCCTTTAAACGGATTTACGTTTGTAATGATATGGGCTTTTAATGTCAAGCACTAGGCCAGACCACATTTTTAAGTGCATTCCAAATCATTATGGGATTATTGTGGAATTGTCCCTTAAAGTTTATGATGAAAGAAAATGAAATAGATGTCACTTTTGGGGCCTATTTATAAATGACTTGTGGGGAAGTTAGAAATATTAAAATTTGTTGGTGAGATGACAGGTGCATTAAGCACGCTACGAGTAACCGTAACCTTGCTCGTACAACCTCAGTAATAATATACTTAGTGTATTAGTTATTGTAAAAATTGTGTGTGGAAAGCGAAAGAGGACTTATTCTGACTTCTCCTCCCACAAATATTAAATTAGTTTGTGACATGAAACAAGTCAAATGCCTGCGTGATTCTATAAAATAATTTTGCATTGTATTTGTCTGCATAAGTAAATATGCGTAAAAAAGTAGGTGCGCCGACAAGAAAAATGCGTGGCTAAATGTCTCGATACCAGATTTTCTTGCGGATTTTTGCGTCTTTTGTTTATTTACTTCTTGTTTGCTTAGAACATTGTTGACAGCAACATAACCATTGACCCAGTGGTATTAATGAGGACCAGAAAGAAATCTTCAAGTATTTACTTTGTAATTTTGCCCAATCTTGGTAATTCCAATACACACACACAGAATGAAAAATCGACATCACTTATTCACATATGTAACCTCCGTTTTAAAAAGTCAAAACATGGACAATTTTTATCTACACAATTAAGCGTTTCAACAACACGATTCAATGTAATCGTAATGCACACAGATGCAAAAAATTACAATCAACAACAATTCCATGATATTATAAAGAACCGGAAGGGCTGAGTCCTCTGCTTTGTCTGATGGAATTTTGCAATTTACGTATTGCAATGCTTATAAGCATACAATTGCGAGCCCAAAATCATCAAATATTGTGTAATGATTGAAACTCTGGCTAACTTTAATCGTTGCACTTAATTGGGAAACAGGACACGCACCAGTTTTCAAATCATTGTCAAACTTCGTCATATAAGTGCAAAGTCAAATGTACACCATATTTTGTAAATTATTTTGACGAGTATGTAATGTTTTTTCGATATTTGCTTTTCAGGAACCTCAACGCTACAATGTTGCCCTCAGAGGTCATGACTTTACTGGACTAGGATTCAATATCTGTGGGAATATGAAGGATGGGATTTACGTTAAAGATGTAATGCAACGTGGTCCTGCTGCCGAATCCAAGCACATTATTCCAGGTAAGCCACTACCACCTGTCGAACTTTTGCATGTAAAAATAGTTTCACTCTCTAATCCTGGTCCTAATGACCTCCATATCGCATTCATTTTCCTTTGTTCAGATGCAGTTATTTGTTTGTTCATCAATGGAGTGTCCAAAGAGAAAGAAAATTCAATTTTACTCTGCTAAATAAATCTCATACCATCTAATCAGTCAAATTTACCACATACTTGCACTGCGCTTGTATTATCCGACGTCATTTATTTACTTCAACTTTAAATTGCAGTTTAGTTTGACTTTATAAAAGCCGCTATTCATTCTGCATTGTAGCCTTAGCTCGTGTACTTAATAAATGATTAGATTCTTCAATTAACAGCTTGACATCAATTGTCTTGAAAAAGTAAATTTCTAATTTACATCTTCAAACAAAAGAGACGCATGGTAATTGAAAGTAAATGCAGGTGAGTTGAGTTGATGATACCATGCAGAATTTCATTAGGTTCCATCCGACATTCTTTTTTCTTCTGTCTATTGGTAACTATTTAACTATATTTCCATTTGCTCCTTAAAAAAAGACTGGTGTGCATTCGGCTATAACGGTGCAGAATCAATGCAAGTAATATAAAGGGTGGACTTTTTTTATTCATCCAATAAAAATATGTAATGTTTGAGCGATTTCGGTCTATTCCACGCACAAAGATACCGCATCTCATTACGTAATTGTTGACCTTTATCTTTTTCCAGGTGACCAGATCACCGGAATGACCGTCTCCTTTAAGCAGATGGTGCTTGAGGACGCCGTAACATTGCTGAGCTATGGTAAGATTTGTCTACAGGAGTCTTCTTTTTATTTGGAATACAGTCCTTTGCGCATTAAGAAGGTTTAATTATATTTAATATTTTTAGCCTCCCCTTATGAAGTGGAGATGGAAATGATGCGCCATCCCGAGAAATCCCTGAATCACAAAGGACTTTTTGTCTCCAGCTCAACCCTAGGATCAGGCCAATCCAATACTCTAGAGAGAGTTTGTCATCCATTCTTTAAAAGTCAATCAATCGACGACTTGAGAAAGGTATGTCGTCGATTCGTTTTTCTCTTGTCTTAAATTTTTTATCACGGACAAGCCATCGTTTGAACATTAGTTAGTTACATGTAACAGACCACTGCTAATTTCATCTCCATCCTTGTGTTGTTTCATCTTACTGGCTATGCTAAATTGGCTTGGGAATGAACTGATGCTGATATCCTCCTGGGCATTCAAAAGGCGATTTATTTCTGGAGTGGTAGGGTTGATGATGATGAGATGATAGAGGGAAAACGAACATTGATCGGATGGCAAGACACCAGCCCAGTAACAATATATTATTAGTATGAACCTACCTATGGAAAACATTGTATGTTGGAGTGATCCAATCCGGTGGTTGACTTTTAAGCTGGGAGCAAAAAAACATTGGCATTGTCTTGAAATACACTTTCCTTCATGAGGGTGCAATGAACAAGGGAAATTAAACTTTGTCCATTTGTAGGATTGGATCAGCACCTAAAATATTTTATGCCAAAGACAAAACTACTTTGATCCAATGCGCATATTGATTGATACGGAATTCGCTATAAATCATGAGATTTCACCAAACTGATAGTTTTAATTACTTTACTGAAAGTAAAATACAACCCCACAAAAACTGCGTCATAATCAACATGAAAAGGATGGTTTGATCTAGTTTTCTTTTAATTTACAACAATTTTCTCGTCCAAGCACGTAGACAAATTTCAATTTATTCAGGGCTGGGTAAATAAATGAATGCATTTGATTTTGATTTGGTGATTTTGATTTGGTGATGGTATCAATAATTTCAATTACTTTACACCAACCACCCCAGTAAAAGTCCAACCTCTAACGAACTCTTATCCCGTTAATTACTCTATTCTCATCCATCATTAAAATAGTTTTATTGACAACTTGACCACTCCCCGTATGACTGAGGATTGAGTTAGTTAGTCACTAAAAATATGCAAATATATATCTCTCCCAGTTGATGAATATGCATATCGTAGCTATAAAATGTATCCAAGTCAATCAATCAGAATCAAGTTGCTCATACCACACACCATCATCACGCGGAACTAGACACGATTTATAAATCTTACAATAAAATTCTGCACAAGTGCATGCAAATCCTATTCAAACTTGTTTACTGCTACCAGCAAGACAAACTTTGTTAAAAGTTTGTTTCGCGTTTTTATCAGCGATTACTACAAATCCACTCATTGCATTTCAATTCCATCCATCCATTCAATAAACTTTTGTCTTGATTCTTTTGCTAATGACACTTTTAAGATTTACAGATTTACAACCACACTCCAATGCCAGGCCGGCGCATTATTAATTAAAAATGCAACAATTCCCATTTAAATGATTGAAGGAGTGCTTTTTCTTTGCATCTATCTAGAAGATCTCTATCGGCACTTGTTTTTCTTTTGTGTTCCTTCCCTTGCAATTTCACTAGGTCTGCTGGCAATTACATTCAAGATCATGGCAATAAATTCAGGAGATACCAACCTCCTCGCATGCATGGCTTGAGTGGAAAAGGAAATGAATTCTGAAGGGATGAATCCACTTGTTGCAAATCTTGCCATACCACGCACTTTAAACCAGACAAGCTAGACAATTGTTCCTTGGGCTCGTTCACTTTGTTTCTCTCTAATCTCAAATGTCCACACTTTTAACAACAATTTATACCATAAGTAAAATGAGGTCATTTAATTGACTGACTTGCACCCACAAATTGAATTCAATTTCTTCCAAACAAACTCATTCATGAATCCATTCGCTATTTGTTCTGGGAGAAAACTTTTTATCATGATCACACCTCACTTGAAATTTTGCATTCACTGGTTTCGTTGACTTCAATGGGGACTTCAAAACACGATTTCAAATGTTTAGGTTTAAAATGTTTGCATGTTCTTTACTATCCGAGAGATGAAACAGAGACCTGGATTGTATTCTGCCATTATCTATTATGCGGCTAGTTTGTTGGTTCGTTGGTGTCCTATTTACATAGAAATTAGCATACCAATGACTTTCTGATTGATTGCGCAGACAAGTCGTCAAGTCAAATTCTACGGTATTAGAGTTTAAAGTAGGTATTTGGTGGTGGCCAAATTCAAAGTCATTTATTTATCAGACATAAAATTGTTTACAGGTGGAGTATAAAGGTCGCAATTAAACTCGCCAGATTGATACATGGTTGGCCTTTTGGTAGGAGGAAAACGGTGTAAAAATTTATGAAATTGGTTAATGGACTTGTATTTGAATTTGATTTAAGATTGCATAGCATGCATACCAAGACTACAACAAGTAACATAACACGAATCGGAACAATGAAAAGAAAGCAAGGATTGATTGCCATTAAAAGGAGAAAGGCTCCATGGGGCGTCTGCTGGTCTGTGGTACCGGTGTGACCATCACATTGTCGTTTGGCTTTGTGTCGTACTCTTTTGTAATGAAACTAAAATTCATTGAAAATCATTCTTGTAATCTATTAAATACTTTAGAATTATTTATTATTATGTTACAGACCATTGTCAATTGTCAGGTTGGTTAAAAGTTAAAAGGAATTTTGACCACAAGATAAGTACACAAAACCAAGCCAATGGAAATCGACATGGTTTTCTTGTTTGCAACTATGAACAGTCATTTACAAACACATCTTCTCGACAATTCGTCAATCTTTTGTATCATAAAGAATCTTGTTGCATGAGCTTGGACATTTATGCGTAAATCTCCTCAACTTGATTGTCACGTATTTACACAAGCAACCAAAACTTACTTTGCAGTATTTGTCTCGAATCAAGGGCTGATTTAAACAGGTTTCTCGAACTATAAAACTTACATTGCTGATGTGAATGCATATCATAACCAGAAATGTTCATGGAATGAATAAATCATAAATGCTTCTAGCACTTGATTCTGTGTTGGTATTTGCAATTACAAGATATATTATTATTATTANCATACACGTGCAGTCCACTGTTTTAAACCCAAGCTATCACGAAATACTAATTTCGCATCAGTTTTAATAAATTTTTTTCAAACCTTATTTTGTTATCCACAGGTGGGAAAAGACCACGTCGATCAGCAAATGAGTCGAGGAAAAAAACAGACAAACGGGATGAAGTTTCCTCCTTCATCAACCTCAAACACAATGGAGTTCCCAACCGTGGTGGTAGTGGGTACTAATGAGCCCGGATCTTCGTCAAGCTTAAAATCTCCCAATGCCAATTTAAACCTGGGTAATATTGGCCTGGAGGCTCATCATCAAAAGCCAACCATCACGTCTGTTGATGAAGTAGACTCCCCCAGAGGTCCCATTGTCCCAGAAATTAAAGTGTCTGCAAAGATGTCCAAACCAGAAATCATTCCACGAGCCAAGTCAAAAGTTACAAATGTGAAGAAAGCCGCTCCTCCAGAGCCAATGGTTGTTGAAGCCATTTCACCCGTGGTTAAAATGTCTGCTGAATTTGAAAAGATGGTGGAAGAACACTCCATTATTTCTAATTCTAGACAACTTTCTGGCACTGACGTGGACATGAAAGGTCCCACCATTATTGATGTTGAGCCAGTTGATCATCTCAGAGAGAAAATGCCTTCAATGCTACTCGGAGAAAGCCATGAACTCACGGAAGTTAAAAGTCGTCACGTTCAAATTGAGATGACAGCTCCGGAACTTGCTCTGGACATGGATTCAGGATCCCCTGTGCAGAAACCGGAACGAGGCAGGAAAAAGGAGAAGGTGGATAAAAATAAGGAGAAGGAAGCCAAGAAGGAGAAGCAACAGAAAGAGAAGGAAATGAAGGACGAGGGTGGTGAACAATCACAGGAGAAATCAAAGTTTGGAAAATTTGGATTTAATCTGCCAGACATTAGCCTAAATTTTGGGAAAGGAAGCAACAAATCGGATGATAAAGACAAAGACAAAGAGAAGCCAAAGGAGGAGGGTGGCGAAAATAGCGAAAAAATGACAAAAGAGAAAATAGAAAAGGATAAAAAGGACAAAAAAGGTAAAGACAAAGAAAAGAAGGAGAAAGACGTTGTAGTCGAAACATATACCGAAACATCCATTGAAACCACAGAGTCACACACAGCCGATTCACAGCCTCAAGAAAAAAAGCCATTGGAAAAATCCTCTTCTTCCGGATTTGGTTTTCACCTCAAATTCCCAACATTTGATAAACCTCTCCTCAAAAGAAAGGACAGTTCTGGAGAGGGTAATAAAGACGGAGAAATGGCAGTAGAAGCAGACCCCGGTGCTAAAGATAAAGAAACTCCGGCCACCAAACCACAAAAAGCGTCCAAAACTAAGGAAAAGAAAACAAAAGATGACAAAAGTAGTCGACCAACTTCTCCATCTTCTAAAGATTCGGATGATTCATCCATGGATAATAATGAGATGAAACCCTCCTCCTCTCCCACCGAGCATCCTGATGGTGGTGGGGATGAAAAGGATGAAAAGTCAACCAAAAAAGGTTTCCACATGCCCCACTTGGGAATTAAACTCCCTAAATTTGGCCACAGTAAACAAACCTACTCTTTTGAAAATAGTAGTGATGGCTCACCAAAGGAGGGTCGACAATATCAGAGTGAAATTCCCAAAACTATCGAGGAATCGGGTGCCGTAAAAGTTGAACTTAATGCAGACAGCCAAACCCTGGCTCCGTCTGTCAAGTTGGATGATGACGCTGTAAACACCAAAATGATTTCCGTTTCAGCAGACAAAAAACCCAAGAAAAAAGATTCCAAATCCGAGAAATCAGAAAAGATGGCCGAGGTAAATGTAACCCTTCCAAGTATGGAGGAAAGACCCTCATCTCCCTTTGGAGTCAGTTATGGCCTCTACCCACCCGAGGTGGAAAGTGAGATAAAAGACAAAGAAGCAATCTCAATGGGTCGATCCCGTTCTCCAACCCCACTCGGAGACAGAAGCAGCAGAGGTGCAAGTAAAGATAGGATCATGAAATCCGAGGAAGATCTCACTGGGAAAGGTGAGAAAAATGGAGAAAGTAAACCAGGAATTGTGCAAAAGGTTCTGCGTGACTTGAAAGAGAAAGTTTCCGGAAAACGGTCTCATGACGGAGGGCAAATTTCACTATCTCAACAACAGTCACAGTCACATTTAAGCTCCAGCGATGACGAGGCTGCCCCTGGCGATGAAGGACAAGGAAAAATGGCTGCAAAAGAGAAAGCAAAATTGGACAAGAAAGCAGCCAAAGAAGCAAGAGAAAAAGCAGCAGCAGAGGCTAAAAAGGAAAAGGAAAGGCTAAAGACAGAAAAGAAGGCAAAGAAAGCAGAGCTTAAAGCAAAGAAATTCAGTACCACCAGTGGTGGTCACTCTAGTGAAGATTCTTCATCCTCCTCCGATGAGAGTGATGCAGACGACAAGGACAAAGAGAAGAAGGTGAAGAAAGAGAAAACTAAATCAAAGTCTAAAGAAAAATCAACCAAGTCCAAGGACAAAGAGAATAAGAAATCAGCCAAGAAAAGAACCACCAGTCCACCACCTCTAGAAACGTTTGAGATTGAGACTGAAACTTTTCAAGTAGTCTCAATGTCAAGTAGTAGTGTTGTTACTACAGAAGAAAAAGCTGTGACTGGCACCAGTGATGAAATGGTCAAGCCACCTGTTGCCCCAAGGAAATCCAAGGACTCAAAAGCAGGAAAGGGAGAAGAATCCAAAAAGTCAAAGGAGAAAGCTGAAAAGAAAACCAAGGATAAAAAGACCAAAGCCAAAACCGGGGACAAGGACAGCTCATCGAGTTCCTCCAGTTCCAGCTCCTCTGACGATAGTGACGACGATAAAAATAAGGATTCTGCCGGAGGTAAACCGAAAAAACCGAAACGGTCTGCCAAACGTAAAGCACCCGTCCCCCCAGCCATACCTTCTACAACCGAGTCTACTACCACAGAGTCAATGACGACTGTTACTACTTCCGCAGAGGCCATGTCTCAACCCGAATCTTCTAGCACTATGCTCACCTCCGAGCAGGCCATGAGCATGACATCCTCTTCCGAGGTAACTGTTCAAATGAATCCCAAAACACCGGATAATGGACGAAAATCAGCCTCCTTCGGAGATTTAAGTACCCTCCCACCAAAAGTAAAGTTGGACACCATGGATCGAACCATGTCACTAGACATGGCAGCAGAAAATGAACAAATGAGTCCTACAAGTTCTTCTGGTGGTGGTAATATGCCGGTTGGTTCTCCATTGGAAGATTTGAGTGCGGATCCCGACTCTCAAGCGTTTATTCAACATTTCGCCCGAAACCAGAGTCAGCCCCAAACAACCACCCATGGACCCCCCTCAATCTCTTCCAGCTCTAGTTCGGAAACCCTCAGAGCCGTTGCACCCACCACCACCTCCGTTGTTCATGTTCATCCGAAGGAACCACAACAGCAGCCATCATCCAATTTCACCTACGGCCTTACCCCTGGCAGCACTAGTTCTCACCCTCAAGTCAGCGTCAGTTCTACTTCTTCCCAAGATCCATCCCAACTTCAAAGGACGTTGGACGAAACAATTTCCACAATGAATAATATCACCCAAAAAATGGATAGTCCATCCCTCGTCCTCTCCGTCCCAGAGAGAGAGCATGCCGGGGAAAGTGCTGGAGTGACTTTCTCCACACCTCACCCTGTTCCCGTATCCGGTGGCAGCAGTACCGTCACAATTTCCTCTTCCACCCACGAGGAAAGAATGCTAAACAAGGAGGAAGCAGAGAAACTCGCTCAACAAACAGTTGACGATATCCTCGCCCATGTGTCCAAAAACGGTGGATCCGGTCCCGAAGTAAGTTTGCATGCAAATGGTGGTGGCATTCGAGTCGAGGAAACTTCATCATCTAGTAGCTCGATAAAAGTGGAGTCATCCGGACAAGACATGATGACCACTTCCATGTCCAGTAACCCAACCACAAGAAACGTTACTGTCACCAGTATCCAACAACACAGTAGCACATCCTCCGAAGGTGGAAAGGATGACCATGAGATGGAAGGTGATGCATCTGCTTCTACTAAAACTAAATCATCCAAAAAAGTTTCTCATAAAGAAACCAAATCAAGTGGTGACCCCACTGCGGCTGCTGCTTCATTACTAAGGGGAGATAGTAAATCTCGGCTAATGCAAACGGTTGCTGATGCTAACACTATAAAAGTTAACCCAATTTCTCCACTGAGAAAAGACTCTTCCATGTCCTCTTCCTCATCTTCTGTTGACTCGAGTCCAGAAGTGAGGACGGATTTTATAAGACCAAATTTCCTCCCTGACGAGACATTCCTACCGACAAAAGTACAGTCCTCCAAACTGACAACTTTGACAACGGAAGAGACTCCGGGAAAGGGACAGACAATTGAGATAAGTGCCCAAGAGCTTGATGGGATTATGATGTCGCATGCGGAATTTTTACAAAAAC
>JAAXNX010002334.1:0-13803 GCA_036491905.1 Folsomia manolachei
TGCACGCACTAACTCTTTCTCCGCTATTTTATCCTTTCCCTCTTTTGAAATCTTCATTCGTGCCACTTGCATGCGGCAAGAATTTCTTTGGCTACATTTTGAAAGTGGTACATCAGCCGGTGCAATTTTTGAAATGAAAACTAGTCCAAAAATCCAACATCCAACATGTTTATGACTTATTTTGCTTGAACTCTCGACAGGGTAATACGTTTTCATAGCAAATTAAAACTGAGGGCTTGTAACTTTATAATATTTTAAATACTAGTCAAAGCTCAAATGCCATTCAAAACTTCTGGAGTGACAAGTACTCTTCAATGATCATGTCAACTAACACCTTGCCCTATTTTCTTTTGTCATATTTGAAACTAAAGCAAAGTTGAGGACTTCAGTGATGAGTGTCATGAGTATGTCACATTACTACAAGTAGTAATCGTGCTCCAAATGCATTTCATTTATTTTAAATTGAAGTAGTGCATTATACAAGACAGCATCAACCCACTTGTGTCAGTTTCCTTGAATAACATTACTCTTGTATCAAGGGTGAATTTGAGTGGGTGTACAAAGTTATAAATTAACAAAGTTATGTAAATGTTCTGTCATCATACATTCTACATCTCTGCTCCTTTTAGCGTTGTGCAATAGAGAATATATGAACATAGTTCCTGAAAAGAAGGCCATCTCTCTATAGGCTGGACTTTCTCCGCCGTAACTTATCTACTTTCTCTACCTATTACACAAAGACAAGAGACTTAATTCGCCCTCTTCCGCTTCAGTGTAGTG
This sequence comes from Folsomia manolachei, assembly GCA_036491905.1. NCBI lineage: Eukaryota > Metazoa > Arthropoda > Collembola > Entomobryomorpha > Isotomidae > Folsomia > Folsomia manolachei. The sequence goes on from JAAXNX010002334.1 coordinate 781, forward strand.
AAAAGATTTATGTAAATTCAGATTATGATACAATCCTCGATACACTCTTCAAACTCCTGTTAGAAAGGTGTGCTCTGATTCGATATAATTCAGAAGTAGACGCATCAGCCATCCATTCACTTTATGAACGTGAATTTCACATTCCATAACTGCATCAAGGGACCAACAGAAGATGCATCATTTATTCTTCCCCTCTTGCTTTTCCTATTCCATCCAAAAACAAAATTTCTTTAAAAAAACGTTTTTAGACTGCAGGCGCTAGAATTCTTCCATCAAGAAAATGACTGCACGGATAAGAGACAAAGCTAGCATTTGCCCTTTAATCACATCCAAAGAAAGTTTATACGGTAACTCCACAAGATTATGCTTCATAATGGTTAAGTCATTTCATTTCTCCATAAGATTGTTTTGTTCTCTCTCCCTCCCTCCCGTTCCTGTATTTTGTAATAATAAGGAGGGAGGAGAAAGTAAAAGGAAGGAAGGAAATGAAGTGAGGGTTGAAAATTTCCATTTAATATTCGAATTATTTTGTGCATTGATCCAGTTCAACTTCTTTTGCATGTGGATTTTAAACCTCAATCCAACTATCGTCTCACATCCCATCATTATGGGTGAATGGGGTTGCATACCACCTCCATCCCACAAAAACCACCCGACCCGACCTCCCACCATCTCCTTCCGTTGACTTTAAATAAAGAAACTAAAGTAGGAAGTGGTGGTTGCAATGCAAGCAGTGTGAGGAACTTGTATGGGAATAAAGTGCATCCTTTATGCATCCATGACTTGCTGTTGCACGACTCCTGATATTTTCTCCTTCACTTTCTCGTCAAAACAAAATTGAAGTATCGGAAAAGGAAAGGCAAAAGAAGGAGGCGGAGAGGAGAGCATATAGTAATTTTAGACAAATTCGATCTTGAATCTCGTCTCTTATTCGGTGCAGAAAGAAGCTCTATGAATCCAAAGTCTGAACTTTTTGAGAGGGTGAAAGAATGGAGAGTAAGTAGTTCTTGTTAACAGTCCGGTTTACTATGACCCTCATTTTACTCACGTTCATTTCTTGTCCAGAGCTTGTCTACCACCAACTTGAAAAGGTTACCGTAACCTTGTCTCGCATTTCTGTCAAAAACATCACCCCACGCGGACAACCCCAACTGCAGTGGGGTCAGAGTTGAATTGAATTCTGATTCAGTTTAAAGGTGGAGTGAAGTGGAGGAGGTGAAAAAATCACCAAAACGGACATGACCGGATTTATGAATTTCTTGTCAGCCATATGCAGGCAGTCGGATATGTGATGTAGGAAAATCTCCTCAACTGCAGACTTTGGGATGCTTGTCATATCGATCTGATCCAATTCAGGAGGCTGAAGAGAAAGGCAAAAAAGAATAAAAATCGAAATTGAATCCAGGAGAACAACACTTGAAGAGAAAGTCAGTGTCCTCCTGGATGGAGAATGAGGAATAGAACAGAACAAAATATGAGTTTGAGTGGAAACAGCGATAAAGTTGGAATAAAACAGATATAAAAATGCCACACTGCACATTTTCTGCTGCTTTTCAGTTTTTTTAGCGGATCAAATCGGATTGAAGCAGAATTGGTTTGGCTGGAAATGCTCTCGGATTTGTGTCAGTAGGATTTGGGAGTTATGTGAATCGCAGGAAACATGAATTTTCTTTTGTTTGATGGCTTTTGACTCCTTTCTATTTCAAATCGCATTTTTCTTAACAGACCCGTGACCTTTCCTCCATGAAACCGTGCCGTATCTGCACATCACGAAATTCTGTCCATCACAGTAACAAACTCAATCCTTAATTCCATCAAGTTCCAACTACTCCATTGACCTCCTCGTAGATCAAAATCTTGCCGGTCCGTTCATTCAGGTAGTACACCAAAGTCAGATAAAAAGTAGAACGAATGGTTCTTTTCAATGAAGATTCGCCAGTTCAAGGAGCGTTGGTCATGGAAGCAAACCACAGACTCAACTTTGAAGCGGAACTAGACTGCTGCTAAACTGGTGGTAATCTGTACCAGGCAATACCAACCACCCTCGCACTTTCTCTTTATCTCCAAAGAACCTTCTCATTGCGGACCTTGACTTGGGATCTATCTAACGAACAGAACAACTCCCGACTTTCCCTATCATATCCAAGCTCTATCTTTTTGAACTCTTGTACAATGGTGGAAAGTGGTTTATCCAGCAGCCATTCCACCACAACCCATAGAAAAAGAAGAGACCATGGTTCGGTTGGTTAGGGACTTGAGAAAGCAATGTCAAGTCTCTGAAGGCGGCTTGAGTGAAATAGCTTTCCTGCCGAGTTAGGTGATGGTGATCTATAGAGCGGTGGTTGGAAAGAGGTAGTTGTTATATAATAGTGAGTGGATGCAGAATGGACTCAGAGGTGGAAATGTGATTTCCAGTAGAGATGAAACAGTCTTGGACGAATGAACCCGGCAAGATCATGCCGCACACCGTTCATGGCGTGGCTGGTATGGACAAAGTGTGGCGGAATGAGAGGAGAGAACGAGCAAAATTAGAGAATGGCTGGAGACCTCAAACCCCAAGAGGAAGGAATCTGTTACAACTTAGCCAACACATCTGCTCATAATGGCCATTTCCTCCTTTCATTAAGGAAAACCAGAGTCGAAAACCATCTTTTATTTCGACATTTATCGACCTCACATAAAGATTTAAAAGGAAAACTCATTTTCTCTTTTGGCAAAAATCTGCGTAGAATTCTTTACCAATTTCACATGATGACGGAGAAAGTGGAAGCTCAAAGTATTCACATACATCAACCCCAAAATCCTGGTGTTCTCTTCTCCTTGATTGCAATTACTAAAGAGAAAATTGCTTCTCGGAACTGGTGGAGAATTTGTCCTCAAGTTGTTCTTGGCAGGTTGAGTTATAATCCGAAATTGAAATTGTCTGTCCCAACTTTCCCTATAAATTATTAAAGACCAAGAAAAACGTTTTAGGGTTTTAACACTTTCAATCTTAAGTAATATCGGGGTCGTCAGGAATGCAAATTGGAATTCGGGGCAATGAGTCCACTTTTGCAAAAATGCTGTTCTTTTGGCATTTCTTTTCAAACTCTAGTTTATGATGATTTATTGACAACTCTTTTGCATGTAATGAGTTGTACCAGATTCATACAAAAATTAAGTACTTTAAGCGTGAAACTTATTAAAATTTATTACGAGATATTTGCAATAATGCAAATTAAGAAATATTAAGAATCCAGTGTCAACGTATTGTTTGGAATGAACAAGAAACTAAAAAAAAATTTTGGCAAAATATTTGTTTGAGTTTACTCGATCGATGTGTCAAATCTGACAGATTACATTTCCATCGTGTAAACATTTTTTCTAACTGAACCAACTCACATTTGTTTATTATTTTTCATCTTGGTGTGGATTTTTATGCAAACTGTATCACGTTAATAGAAACAGTGAATATTGTAAAAGCCTTTGCATCATTATTTCCTTTGCCATAACTCAAACTCTGTACAATTCCAGGTTTTGAGTTCATTCTATGATAGAAGAAATGATTTGCGAGCTTTAGTTGACTCGGAGCCTCATCCTCTTTCCTGCACCTGATCTCTTCATATAGGCACCATTTTATGGCTGTTGATAATTTATTCAATCTAATCTAAAAGTCGTGTTGCTATTACAATCAAACCTTCTAAACCTGCCCTCGCAGAGATATGTACGACGAGTGAAAACCGGTTCTGCTCCATGAAGAACAACTAACCATGAATTTTTAGTTGAATTGAAATGTCGATTCAACTTCCACTTACTTGATGCGTTGCACGGTTTGTTTGTTGATGTTGATTGTGAGGAGCCTTCAGCAAAATTCTCATGATACAATAATTTTGTTTTGTCTTTTCGTGATGTGAAGCTCAAAATTTGCTGGAAGGATAATCGACTTCTGACAATAGTTGCAGGTTTATTCGGAGCCAGTCAATAAGTTTGTAATGCAATGAAAACCATCAACATTATCCCATTGCATGTCAATTTTTATTGAAAGGATTTTACAAAAGACGGGGTCACAACATATCAAAAAGTTCAGGTTTTTGCGAGTTGAATTAACCCGAGTAATTTATTGCAAATAAATGCGCAATGGTTTGCACTTGGAGTCATGCTGTTATTGTTTGCCTCTTCATATTTTATTGAACAGATAAATTTGCTGTTTAACCAATTGATTACATAAACCAAACGGAACCAGATCAAGGGACTAAAAGTTCGGGCACTCCTCGTAATTTCTAATTTGATTGAAGGTTAATTTCATGAAACTTTAATTCTAATCAGTTTGTCACTGGAAATCTCATCTTTTAAATTGAATGACTTTAACAAAAGTGATTCAAAATTAAATGGCAAAATAAATCTAATCAAATGGCCAACGGATATTAAAGTGTTTGTCGGTTATTGGTCAACCCAACCGGGCAAACACGCTCGTTTCAGTTCCACGTGCGTCCGAATAATTCACGAAGCCAAGTTCAATGAGAAACTGCATAAACTGGACTGAACTCATTAAGGATATCCTACGGGTCATAAATTAAATCAATAACTCATTTACGTATCTCATATCTCTGCAAAAAGCAATGTATCAGGTTCCTACAAACTTTATCGAGATAATAAATTAAAACACTATTTCATTTTAATTGTGAGTTTAGAAAAAAACCTTAACTGTTAAAAACTGCTACTGGAAATAATTCTACTTTTTAGTTAACAACATGAAGCAAACACGAATCCAAACTTGGAGAAAATTACTTGGCCATTTCCTCAATTAACAAAACTAATAGCAATGGCATTTTCTGTTCAAATGTTTCACTTCCCCCAACAAGAATTCTTATCTAAATTGACTTGGGAAATCTCTGCCTAATGTTTTAATTTGCATTTGCATTGGATGGTTATTGCCTTAACGCGTAGTTTACTCACAGAGGATTTTTTTCTTCTCTGCTGTAGGTGCGGTTTAGTAAACTCCACTTTTTTGTAATTCGCTGCGTGTCATGTTCTTATCATGCAATGCTCCAGTCATCGCGTTGTTGCTTTTTTTGTGCTAAATTAAATCATTGTTTAATCCCATTGTCAATTGTCCACTTTCTTAAGTATTATACACCAAACGTAATGATTATGTAATTTTAATGTAGTTTGTGTGAAAAATACATGTAAGACCTGTATTTTCATTAACGACGAGTGTGTGTCATTCTTAATTATGATGTCTTTATACTTTTAATGCCATTATTACACATAAATAAGGTGTTTTGCGTGAGATTGAAGAAAACGAATGTGTCACGCACTCACGGGTGAATTTTAGAATTATTCGGCTACTTCTCAATTTTTGTACGAGTTGTACGCTATAAGGTCAATGTCATTCTCGTCAATTCTTCCACGTGTGTATTATTGAAATCTAAAAGTCATCTTCTTTTCAAAATATATTATTGAATCACAATTACTTTGCTAATTTGAAATTTCTTTTTTCAGCTTGACATGCCATAGTGATCATGGCTTATCCCCCCAGCACCGATATCTTATTTACATACAATACCCTCACAAAAGTAATTCTAATCATGTCATTTAATTATAAGGTTTGCTAATGAGCACCCAGTCATATTCTCATCCCGTAATGATGATGCATTTTCAACCCTACCGTTACTGCATAAGATTCCACCTGTACAGATGCATCCATCTGTCCTCCCGTGGTGTTTTCTGTTTCATCATTATCTCATCAAAGTCCAATTTACATGAATTTAATGACTGATTGTCATTGCAGTAGAACAAACTATACAATAAAACCAGGAATTGCTTATATAACTAAGCCACAAGTTTAAATACACCGAAAAACTTGGTATCGTATTTTGTTCGGTGTAGGGTAGACTCGTCAACTGGATTTTGTCCAATTCAATCTGAAAGAATATATGATGCGTTCTCTAAAAGGATTTATTTACACTCCCATTTCTGATTTTTCCTTCCTCCATCCGAAAACGGATTGTGGTGGCCATCACCCGTACTTGGATGCTAGAAAAGGGCCAAAGTTTGTAAGGCGTATATATCTAATTTTCGTGTACGCATGTTGTGAGACTGGAAGCAATAATGGTCAGTAATTCTCTTCATCTTTTCTCTCACCCACTGCGCGAGTGAATAATGGGTGCATTTGTATGACATGAAAATAATCCGGTAATGGGCAAATGCAATGCGGGAACAACAAGCCATCCATTTCCCTATCAGAGCATTAATAAGTTGTACACATCACGAAAGAACCCAAAGCAATATTATTATTATTCCAGAGAATTGTACGGAAGGAAATGGCCCCGAGAACTCCCTGGATAATAACACTGGCTGGATTAAAATGCGTAATCAGTGCAAGTCAGTCAGTCTCCGTCATTCACATTCTGTATTCAACCATGCAAGTAGCAGTGAATCTGGAAGCCACACAAGGCTAGAATTCACCGAAACATTGCTTGATGTGTTCCCTTTCCTAGAAAATGAGTTGCCTTCGTATTGTTGTGATGTAATAAAATATGGTCCAGGTCACGGCTGGACGGAATTATCTCAAAATTAATACGCTAGCAGAAATTAATGCATGGTCTATTTTACGATATCAAATATCACCTTAGTAAGCCCACTTTTTGGGGAGAAACTAAACTACGTGAATTTTCGCAAATGGAATTCCTCCAAACTGGAACAGCTACTTGTAACGGGAATAAATAGCCAGCTAGCATCCGGAGGTCGGTTTATGGCGGGCAAGGCATTATTGCAATAACTATTATCTTATGGGAATTTCAAAATGAATGTAGTTCTCCACCTCATTTAGATGATTCATGGTGGACCGGCATGGCATTCCTTGCATTTCTAAAAGCTGAGAATTTTCACATTTGCTACATTTTGGACTTGCAAGCTTTAACACAAAGACCATGAGCTGTATAGTTGTAGGAGTTGGATGCATGCAGTAACCTAGATCTAAAATAATAATTTCTACCACATTGATCATCCAATTCGGATTTACATTCTACGGCACTATTCCTTATTTTTAACAATGCCCGTTTCAAAGCTTTCCTAACGCGACCGGCGAAATGTAAGTAATTTAATATCCATAACCATAATCGTAAACATAATAAAGAACTGGGGTGCAGCCAAGTTTAAGCTTATTTAAGCAAATAGCACTCACAGCTTTAGTAAAATAATTATTTCGAGTATCCCAACAAGTTTTCAGCTTCACGTTGATTCTAGTATGAATTTCAGCAATGGAGATTCAGTATATAATCATACACTTCTCTGGAGAGTCAGAAAACTGAGGAGACTTTTTATCTAAACTATTCTAAACTCCTTCATCATCATGCATGTTTTATACACAAGCAACATCGTCGTTTATATTTACCGATTCCCCTTCCGGTTTTTAATAACTTGGTCGTAAACTTGTTTTACCTCACTTTCATTCAACGTATATCTTTTTTGTCGAAGATATTGCCGCTTTCCATATCAAAGAGAAATATCAGCCATCTCAACCCAGCAACATGTCCCGCTGTTGCTGCAATGTAATCTTTTACGTATACATTGCTTACCTTCTTGACTAGTAAACAGAACATCAGAGCTCACAAACATGCACCGAAAAAGGATCCATTCGAAGAAGGTCTGCTTCGATGTTTTTGTAAAGTGAAGGCCATAAAATGAAAGAAAAAGCTCAAACACAACCAACTGTGTTCTTATACCCTTTTCGCTCAACCAAGCTTTCTTGAATTTTTTACCAATATATTTTCTTTTAAGGTGTACAACCTTCTAGTTGAAGTTTTGGTACAAGTTAGTACGACCAAGTTGGATGGTAAGAAATTTACCGCTTTCCTTGCAAGAGTCTCTAAAAATCTTTCTAGTGTGGTAGCATTTGCCCAGGATCCTGGAGAAGCAGTAAATGTCCTCACAAAAACCTTTCTACCTAAAACATTGGAGAAAGACTAAGACTTTTATTCTGTGCAATTGCGATGCACGGCATGGAGTCCCCCATCTTTTCCAAAATCTTTACTTTCCCTTTTATCAATTCAACCTCTAAAAACTTTCTAGTACTGCCTAGAATTCTATGTACTCCCTCCTTTCCGCTCGATTCATGTGTCTCGTTTAATGTTGTCTCCGTATTTCCTGATTTTTCTCCTTCACTTCTTTCTTTTCAAGGCTAAAAATGGATACAGCAGAGGTCAACTTAGCAATCCGACGTTGACAACTACTGACTACATCCAACCCAAGCCAAGCCTGTCTTGCTCGTTAGCCAAACCGCAAGAGACATGGGAAACGGAAGAAGATGATTCTTCTTCTTCAAACAACGAACATTCGGGTTAGAGTGAAAGAGATGCATTTGTGTCGTCTTTTATAAAAATGAAATAAAGTGAAAGAGAAGAAAGATTGTGCGGGTTGGTTTGTTGAGCAATTCTGTGTGGTGTGGTGTCCGGTGGTCAAAGGAACGAAAGAAGGGTGATTGGAGAGAGATGAATTGAATTGAATGAATTCAGCCACAAATGCTGAATGAGATACATAAAGTTTGCAAGCAACACAACAACCAGGATAACGCAGCTAAATGAAAAAGGAGATCTGCTTCATGATGCCACTTGCACTTGTGGCTTTTTCGTCCATCCACTCCAATTTTCACTGCCTTTGACACATGATACTCTTGCTTTAGGGTGAAATGCAACTATGCTTTTACCTTGAGTAAGCTGCTGCATTGAACTGAACAACTGTTGTCGGACATGGGATTTGGCTGAACAAAATGAAGGGTTGTACTAAAAAGATCACTTTGATTGTGTTTTTAGACATCATAGACAGGAGAAAACTCGGGGCGAGCAACCTTGAGTTCAATTACTTTGTTGAAAGCTTTGAAATGTAGCGAGCAAGAGGATAATACGAATTATGCATAGTTTCAACTTTGGGCAGTGCAACGTTACAATCATCAATTATCAATTTGAAACAAATATTGAAATGCCAGGGCATTTTAACATAATCGTTATTCGCATCACGTAATTGCTGAAAACAAGAACAAATCCTTTACTTACCTTTAATTAAATTTTCACTTTTATTGATTTCCAGTCCTTGTTTTGCAAGATCTGAAATAAAAAAGATTTCATTAATAAAAGACATTCATCACATACAATTCCATAAATGAACATTGTAAATCCTGGCCCATGATTTCTTTTCATCTAAGAAACTAAACACCAGACAAGGAAGTACTATCAGTATTTTTTAAATTAATTTGCAAAGAGTACAAACATGACACAGAGTTTGGCATGAAAGCTCGAACATGCAACAAACCCTTCCTTTTCTCTTCATCTCTGACGATAGAGATGAAAAGCTTGGTCATAAATTACATTTGCCAACACAAGATACAATTAGCGAGCCTGTGCTACTAGTACAAGCGAACTCGACAAGATTCTCATTTTCAACAACTCTACTGCCGTTAGAACTAATGGTACATTACTGCAACCAAACCATAGGCTGACTAACCAGGCAACCAAACCCCAGCAAACACTTTTGTTGTCGTCTAATGCCAGCCTGAAAGGAGTTCTTTAGCAAAACATACCATATGTACAATGACCCAAATTAACTAAACCTCAACTCAAACTAAGCCAGTGGTATTATATAAATATCTATCAGAGCTTGATTTCATTGTTTGTGTATTATATCTCAAATCGAGACTTGTTTCTTGGGAAAATGCGCACTCTCCACTCCATCTTTAATGTGAAAAATAGAAGCTCGGCTCGCAGAAATTTGAATCTGTTCAAGAAGAAAGAAAAGCAATATGTCGGTTCCCTTGTGGGATGTTATACAATTTGTATCAAGTCTTCATTTCACAATCAACTTCCAGCCTTATTTCTAGCAAACGAACAAAAACGGGGAAGAGAAGGAAAGACGATTCTCTATCCTATCTACAAAGTTGGAAGCTTGAGCTGAAGGGAGAATGTAAATTGATAATGCAGTTGAAGTGCTTTAAGCCTGAGAAGGATCCTGCTTAAATTATTGCAGTATTGAAAGGAGGCAGAATTGCAAGGCTTTTCAGTTTCATTGGGCGCAGACAGAAGACTCTTTATTCTCCAGTTCATTGTGCATGCTCATTATTTGTGGTCTAGAAAGAAAGCTACTTCCAGCTCAGCATTCCAGTCCTTCCTTCCTTACAACACAAACCAGCACCATTTTGCTTCAGATTCACTTCTTCTGTAACGAGACAAAAGCTGAGACTCTGCACTCTTCTTCCTCGGACATGAAATATTTCCCCATTGTGATTTATGCGTTTTTTGCAATAGCCTCAAAATAGCGGGGAGGCAAACCAATGTAGAGTATCTGCAAAGTCTCCTTTTCCACATCTTCCTCTCTTTCCTTGTATTGTATCGTTCACAAAAAAGTATAAGCATGGAATAAATATCGCTTCTCATCTTTATAATTCAGGACGCCAGGAAACACTTACAGGGTCCAAGTGCCTGTTTACGGTTAGTTTGTGAATAATATATTTTTCGCGTAAAAGCCAGCATCATGATGGTTGAGGTGGGTTTCGTTAAAATAGATCTTTGTTTCAGTACCTGTTATTCCTTGGAACATGTACTTTGTATAATTTTCATGGAAAGGATTTAAAAAGTAAGATGAAGTTGTTAGAAGTTGATGATGATTACAAAGATGGAAGATGAGATGCAAGAAATGTGGAGGTAGAAAAAAAGACTCATCACTTTACATCCTCAAAAAACTTGGTTTAACAAACTATCACTCAGCCAGCATCTCATTCACTCACACTTCAACTTTACATCATTCGCATTGCAACAATCATGAATACCAGAGAAGGAGAGGTAAAGTAAGCGATACACTACGAGTTGTATTGCATGTCAGTTAGTGTAACTATTATTTATTACAGACAACAGTCAAAAGTTTCACCGTAAACTTGCCGGCGAGTACAAACAGAATTCTTCTTCTTCTTCTCAAGAGTAGTTTTCAAATATTTTCATGAACTTTTGACGCCTCTAACTCATACCCTAACTGAACTGGATCCAGCTGCCAAGGTTGGGAATCATTTGCTTCTGAATAAAACATTAAGTTTGCAGTGTCTGATTATTGGGCAGGTACATATACTCAACACTAGAATGTGTCTTTGTTTCACTTCGAACCAAGTAGATGTCAAAGGGTTAACCGACACAGGTGCAAAAAACAATGACCACCTGAGGCAAATGTTAAAAAAGAATATTTTATGCAATATCAACAAAATTTTGGACAGTCAAGTTGACTTGAAATATATTTTGCTTGAGCAAAATTTGGCGACTCGCTTACTCAAGAACGGAGGAGCATTCCAGGCATTGTTCGTAAAATTTGCAAGACAAGGAAGTAGGGTAGTGGTAGACAGTCGGTGGGTTGACTTGGCATAAAAGAGTGTTGAATGTTGGCAACAATTTTGGTAAAATATTGAAGACAAGGGCTTTTTGATATGTGTTCCTTACAAAATTAAGCGAGTTTTCAGTTTTCAACCACAAGCACCGAACCAGACACCAGAGCACTAAAACCGATAGTAGGCCAAGAAGGTCAGTAAATCAAACAAAGACGAAATTAAGTCATTCTAATGAATAATACACCTTACAGCAAAGTCATTGCGGCGTTGGCATATTTAATACCAGCGTACTGCATAAAGAGACAGCGGTGTATAAAGTTTACTTGGCTGCTTAAAATTTCTTGTTTTTCTGGTCAATAACTTACACCTCATTTGCATCGGCAGGCTTTTGAAAACTTTATTCTATGTCGGTCGGCTACTCTGTGAGAAGTCATTATGAACATGCAAATCTTTACGTTTCTTCTGTTTTTGCCTATTTAATAAATTTCGTAGCCTGATTTCCATTTTCAGGTTAAACTAAAAAAAGCAACTAGTAAATTATTAAACGTTGCAACAGGCAAACTAGGTATTGTTTTCCATACAAGTAAAATTGAAATTCCACTTTATTACCGCAAAGGATCAGAAGAAGAATTTATTTTCAATAAAATCCTATAGCATAATATTCGCAATTTCATTTATTGAATTAACCAATATCCACTGCAGTGTAATAAACGGTATTGGAATTCTCCAATAAGACGCACTGCGTATCCATATCCGAACATGCGTGTATAACGTCAACAAATTTTGACTCGATATAGACATCAAAAAAAAAGCAATGCAGCTAGGATAAAAACAATAGCCAACGTTTTACGCATTTTTTTGGATTTCCTACAAAACACGGGGGGAAAGTTTCTCCCTTCAGTAGAGATTATTGGAAGAATTTTCAGAGTCAAAGAGGGTAAGATGATTGCATCACTTTCCTTCATTCCTGAGAAATTGTTACTTCACTTGAACCACGATAAAAGGTTTTCTTAGGAGTGGTGCAGCAGACCCTTACTCCTTCCTCTTGGGTCCAGCTAACTTTCTCCGCTGATTCTGGCATTGTTCTTACGCGAAGGTAATTCTAGAGTTGCATCAATTTAGTTGCATCCGTACCATTGCAGCTGTGAGTGAGACGGCAGTTGCATTTATGCCAGAGCCAAAGGCGTGTTAGTTCAGAAAGATCCCAAGGGAATAAGCAACTGACTGAAATTAAGTGTGCGTGACTATCTTTTTGACCATCAATACAATGACAAACGAATCTTCTTCGCCCTCTTGAATCATAAGCAGAAAATCATTCAGGATTAGTTAAGCGACCACTTCTGACGGAATCAAATTAATTCAACGGATGACTTACATGGATGGAGGCACAGTTTCCCAATAGCTCAAAGGTATTTTTATTGCGTGACTAAATTTCCGCGTGGGTTGAGAATAAATATAACATCCGACCGTGTACCGTAACCACGTCCTTATTTTGGGCAATAAAATAAGATCCACATAAACCATAAACTGACAATAATGAGAAAATGCCTATTTGCACTTTGTGATAAATGGAACACCATAAAAAATGTGGGAGTAAGAAAATTATGTATCAAGATGAACCATTGGCAGACTATGTATATTCTGGCAGAGCAACATGGATGGGTGAAAGGCACAGAGATGGT
>JAAXNX010002335.1:0-13803 GCA_036491905.1 Folsomia manolachei
TCGAGCAGTTCGAAACTAAAAAACAATTCGACTTAACAACATAAAAATAAAACTAGAAATTTCAATTTCCAAGTTCGGCATTAATCTACAGGCATGCAACCGGGTTACCGTTAGTGATTAAATTTTTATTGCATGTAAGTTTCGAATTATTATGATAAAATTCAACTAATACTGCAAACTGATACCCACGTAGCAACGGGGTGAGTAGGTGCACCGTGTGCTTGATCCTGCCCTGCCCGTATGAAATTTTTGTGATATTATATGTTTGTTGAAATCCTGGTAAGTTTAGGAATAAGTTTTGTTTATTATATTATACATTTTACACGTTGAATATTACGTTTTTCATGGTTTAGTTTAAAAAATAGCAAAAACCCCATAAAGTTAACTTTCGGATGCATTTTTAAGGACGAAGGAGTAACATATTTGGATAAAATATTAACATACGTTACTCACAAATTCTTCAGGGTTTCAATAAAACTTTTGGCAAGAATATATACTGAAAATTGACGCCAGGAATGACCACCGCGCAATTAAATTCAACATTTCTGAAAAACGCCGTTTTCAAGCATTCACTCCATAATTTGCATGCTGATATCACTTTTCCCTACTCGATTACGAACCCAGCTTTAATTATCGTTGTTGAGTTTGGAATTTGGTGCACCCGTTTTGAAATTGTAGAGCCTTTCCGGATGCAATCAACATGAAATTTCTAGTTGTCAAGTCAAGTTTAACCTGTTCTTAAAAGGTTAATAACATAATTGGCAAAGGTTTGACCTCTCAGGGTTTGACTGAACTTTTTTTTTATTACGCACCGAATTTGCTACAAGTTGGCACGAACTTAATATTGTACCACAAGAATTAAACCAGAGTCAATGTCCAGCATAAAGCATCCATTTCAATACCCATGCATATTCGATTTTATTGTAATTAATTCAAAGCACGGGATTAATTTGTATGCCGTAATCTTATGACACCAAAAAAATCCAAGACGGAGTTTTATGAATGAGTCCGACATTTGAGACTTATTAAAATGAAATGCTCAGTTGCAGAATATTATGCAAATTTTCAATACAACCGGATGCGGTTAAGCAAAGCATAAAACATAATAATATAATATAGTAATCCAATATATGCATAAAATGGGCTTTGCATAATTGCAAAATTGTCTTTTGTAACCACTAATTTTAATGACTGGACTCCGGACTCCAGCTGAACTTTTGGAAAAGGCTTCAGAAGAGATGAATAATGAGAATACTTGGCATGCTGAGGAAAAAATTGTTTGATCAACTATCAATTATCGTCTACTCTGCATTTCTGCATCAAGCGGCGACAATAATTGATAATATATAGGATAGGGAGTTATTTTTTTTAAATAAAATAACTAATAAACTCCATTTAACCAATTATATGAAATAGTGTTTTAGTACAAATTAAAATTGGCCTCACCTCTCCTCCTATGAATTATTTTTAAAAAACACAACATAATACACAAATTCAATTTTCTTACCTTTAGCTGTGTTGCTGTTCTGTCAGTGGAACTATAAACCGCTCGCAAAAAACAAAAAACTAATACAAGTCGCACTTTTCCTTATTGCTGAAACAAAATCGATGAGATTTCATTTTTATCTTTATTGCATTTATACTGTCGGGGATTAAAATTAACTCCAGCTATAAATATACATGCAATTTCCATTATTTTACATGAACAGATTTCAGGGTTATACACTTGCATAAATGCCCAATATACATCTAAACTATAAGTGTTTTTAAAACTCTTGTTTTTGCCATTCATTACTCATTCATGTCGTGACTACTTTATTTGCACAAATAAAAATTATTCAAACATTTCAGTCCGAAATTCAGGTGACAAATTTGAAATTTGACAAATTTTAGTAATTTTTCATGAATATTTGTATACAATATCTGGAGAAATCCTCCTCCGCCCCGAACTCCCAGAGCGAATATTAAGGCCTTTGTGCACATGTAGATTTTCACTTCAATTTATTTTATCACTTACATTTTTAGAGATTTATCAAAAAAACTGACAAATTATTTTACTAAATCATTCAGATGGCGGAAAAGTTTTTAGAGGTAATTTACACAATTATAATTCTTTATTTTCGAATTACAAGCATAACAATGTCGCTTAATATTTCAGAAACTGAAGTTATCTTTTCAAAACACGGATAAGCCATGTAAACCCATCTCATCGGAGAGTCTCACAAGACTCAAGGCCCTCGTGAAGTATACGGACATTCGTGTCAACCTTATCAAAGATTTAACAACTTTGCTTAAAGAAAAGGGAGTACAACACGCCGAACTGGGAGAAATATGGATGAAAAACGTGCTAAGGGTCGTGGGCTGCTTATCTTCCAAGGATAATTTCGGCTTAGATAAGTTTATCAATGAAAAGGACCCCGGAACTGGTTGCAATGAGGAGGAAAACTATTCAGAATTCAAGAAACGCTTTAGTGAACTATGGGCGGAAGTAATGAAGTGGAAAATGAGCCCTTCGGTGCATAAAGAAGTTGTTATTTTATTACCGGACAGGATTATGATACACTTGACGAAACCATTGCATATGAGTCATTTCCTGTTAGAGTCCTTCAAAATGGGTAAATGCGTGTTAATTTTGAAGAAATTGATGAATTACATAATTTTTCATTTGCTATTTGGATATTTTTAGGTGGTCCAGTTGGTCTTATCTCGCTTCACGGAATATTTTTACTAATGCAGAAATATAATTTGTAAGTGACCATGTTCTTAAAGCATTATTTGAACGTAAAAATTGGTTCTTGTTTAACACAAATCTGTGGTGTTCTTTTTTTTTAGCGACGTCCCAGATTTCTACAATAAGCTCTATTCAATGTTCACGGAGGAAGTTCTTCATTCAAAATACCGAGCAAGATTTTTTGCCTATTCTCGAGATTTTTTATCCTCCACGTAAATTAAACTCTTTTTAATATGAGAAAATTACGCTCTGGATATCTTATGTAACATCTTTTCTAATGTTTTTTTTCAGGCATTTACCAGAATACCTTGTTGCAGCCTTTGTAAAGAAGTTGGCCAGACTTAGCCTACATGCTCCAGCGCCGGCAATTCCAATGATTTGTGATTTTATTGCTAACTTGATGATTGAACACCCAGGGTTAAGAACACTCGTTAATAAGAAACCACTTGCATCAAGTAAGAAAGACGATGGAACTTTGGAGTACGAAGGAGACCCATTCGATGAGGATGAAATCGACCCAATTAAATCCAGAGCGATGGACAGTTGCCTTTGGGAAATTAAAACTTTGCAACATCACATTTTACCTACAATCTCATTATCAGCCAGATTTATTTCTAAAACTTTGCCCAAAGTTGAAAAGGATTTGGATGAAAGTTTGTTGTTGAACTATGATTATGTAAGATGTTGATTTATTTTATAAGATTATTATAACATTACATCGAAACTAACATGACCTTAACTTTTTATAGATGTTTGAAAAAGAGAAAGCAGCCTCAGCGTCTGTTGATGTCATCCCCACCCACGAGCTAAAACTTGCTAGCGGTGATTTGAATGAAGCCCGTATTTTTACGGGATTTTAAAGAACCATGACTTGTTGATTAGATTATGGATTTTTTATATAAAAACCTAAAAATAAATTGAAGTTTATTAAACTGTAATTCATTTCTTTTACATGAACTTCATCACGATGTACATATTTGTTTGATTTTGCTCTGCTGCATGGTTGTCTCAAAACCCTCCTGTGTTTTAAGCCACTTTTTTTATCAAACCAAATTCTTTTGTTCCTTCAATTTTTTGTAAAACAAAAATGAAATCTATCCGTGTCACAGGATCAACTTTCCAACCTAATTCTTTAATTAATTACACCTACAAGTTATTAAAACCTCATACCCGCATTTTACCCAAATGCATTAACTCAAGTTTACAAAATTATTCATCGCCACGCAGGAATTATTCCATTTGCTCTTTACGAAAGTTTTCTTCTTATCCTTCCAAGAGGTCAAATGACGTCGAGGATACCGACAGGATTTCTGAGGGAGGAATTAAAATCGACACGGATTTAGTCCAGCACTTGGAGAGAACCAGTTTGGTCGATTTTGACAATGAGGAGGCTCTGAAACGCTTAGAGGAGGCAGTACAATTCGCCAATACTCTTTTTGAAGTGGACACTACCGGCGTTGAACCCTTGACATCGGTGTTGGAAGATGTGTAAGTGGGAAATACATTTAAATTAGTCGCTTTTGGCTGTGTATTAATTTATTGAATTCCTAGAATGGCTAAGTGATTTATTGGATAACTTATTTTGTGGCAGGGACTTGTTCCTGAGAGAGGACAAAGTTGGTCCGACAAGTCGTGAAGATATTTTGGCAAATGCATCCGTAACGGAAGAAGACTATTTTGTTGCACCCCCTGGAAATATTCCGCTGGAACAATCTTCCGGAAGCATTTCAAAGAAGAAGAGATAACATTTTTTGCGCATTTAATGGATTTTATTTACCTTAGTTAATTGGTTTAAGTCTAGTCAATTATTCATTATTGTTTCAATGAAAATCGAAAAGTAAAGCATAATATAAGTATATAAGCAGGATAACTGTTTCTTTCCACATTGTTACGCATAAAAGTTTTTGCTGGGTTTGGGAAATTTGTTTACCACCAAGCTAATGTCGTTGGGTTCGTTTCTTCTTCCTTGTGTAATTACCTGGATATTATGTTCATACCAGCCTTGTATGTTTGACCTGGTTGCAATAGTTCCGATCTATGTAAATCCATTGTATACTGTAACTGTGCCATCACAGCAATGTGACAATTATTTGGAAAATAATTTTATTGCGTTGAAATTCGTAATACATTGCAAATGTTGAACTTATTGTGGTTTTGCGTCTTGCGTATCGGTATACATTTGTTTTAATTCTTTGGGTGTTGTCTTCCGCACTTTAGAAGGAGAATGGCGACCTAGCTTTCCAGAAAGTTCATGGTTAGTATTGTGAGATCGCTTTTTAGGAAATTCCCTGCTGCAATCTACGCTGTCATGCCTAAAGCTTGTCGTTGACATTTTGTGCAATCAAAAATAACTATACGCCAGGTTCAAGTTCCTTTTTCGTCATTGCGAAAGACTGTGCAAATTATTGGATACACAATCAGAAGTGACAACAGGTTTCTTAACCTTCATCTTTGTATTGTAATCATCAACATGCAACATATCTGGACTGGAGTCAAAGAGTTACTTGAATCTTAACCACGATGGGAAAATGGTTGATTAAGTACAAAAAACAAGGACTCTTTTTGCATTGTGGCCATGTATTTGTAAGCCTGGCTGGATTTTCCACTTCCACATAGCATAAATAGGTTGGAATGTCTCAAATTTCCAGCATTGTTGTTTTCAAGATCCGAGGACAGAGACTGCATGAAAATATTTTGCAATCATGCCTGGAATAGTTCTCAACAGTATCCTAATTGTAGGATTTGTGATTATAATTGCATCCAATTCTGAAACTGTATCGATTCGAAACAATACGGTTAGAAATTATTTTATCCGACTTCAACCGGAGTTGGATGTCATTGATATTGAAGGCTTTGTAAAAAAGGATTATGTGCTACGATTTCAATTAAAGTGTTTGCTAAATAATGACACGTATTGCGACCCAATAGGCCGGTGAGTTGAATTATAATTGAGGTTGATTAAACAATAAAATTCAACTCCATTTATTTTTGTAGTTGGCTTGCGCCTAGACTCCCATTCATGCTCCTAGGCCAGTGTCCAAAATGCACTGATGTTCAAAAGGTCAAAATTGCGGATGGATTGAATTACGTACGTCGCGAGTATCCCAACATTTACCAGGCTTTGGTGGATCGATACATTGTTCAAGATAGTGATGAAGATGAGCATGATCAAAAATTGCAATTCGGAAAAATTGAACCAGTTTCAGAAACTCGTGGTCAGTCCAGTGAAGGGGATTCTATTTCTATAAAATCAAGTACCGATAAAAATGAGATGTCAATATAGAATTTATTTGAGAACATTCTACTGAATACATAGTTTGACGATGGCCGAGAAACATGCACAATAACTTGTAATAAAGACTATATCAATATACAAAAAATCATTACTTCATCCCGTTGTTTTATTTTTTTAATCGTTTTTTAAACAGAGAAAATTTTAAATGCAACCAGACCTAAGAGAACCAAAGGAGTTGACACATTAATAGCGGACACAGCGCCACGACTGCATTTATGGGAGCTGTCTGGTGCAAATCCTGGGAGGCATTCGCAAATTCCGTTTAAGCACTCCAAATTTCCGTTGGCGTCGCAATGCAGGTCGTGGTTCTCATGCTGTTCTTCGTCACACGGCTGCCCGTGTCCTGCGGAGTGGCCCTGGACTGAAGAAAAACTCACGGCCAAAATTACGAGAATGGATACTGCCAATGTGGTCTTCATTTTCTAAACAAAAACAAAAAAAGACTATGAGTAGAGTAAAAGCTTTGAATCCGGCTTATCAAGTTGTGTGTTTTATTTCCAAATACGGAAAATGTTTGCGGTACTTCTTTCTAACCTGAGTCTTTATTATAATTAGTCAGGAGGTATCAAGAAGCTAAGGCCTGATCCTGGATGTGCAAAAATTGGAATGAATAACGTGATTTACTTGTGAGCCATTATAAACTAATCACTCCAATTCTAAACTGCACTTTGTAATTCAAAGTATCAAAGTTATTGAATCATAAACCAGTGGCGTGCACTTATCAGTTTTGTGTTACGTGAAATAACTTCGTTCATACTTTATATGGAAATTGCTATTTGATAACTGTCGCATGCATTAATGCATGCAAAACACCTTCTATTATAACTTAGTATTTTAAGTAATGTGGATAACAAGACTATATACATTGTAAGTTGTTAATTAAGTGGTGGCTACGTGAGAACACTTATCACGTACTTGTGCCAAAGACAATGAAATGAATGTCATAACGTAATTGATAATTCTTCGATGCTCTGTTTCCAGTTATTGAAAACTGTATAAATTGCAAATCCAAACGTTATCACGAAATCAGATAATGCATTCAAACCGTATTTTATTTTCATACACAGGTGTATTGACGTAAACAATGGAAAAAAACCAAGGATGTTATTTGTTGCAACGGTCTGGGGGTGGGGGTCACGCGGAGGGTTATGGAATAAACCCGAATATGGATGACCAGGGGTGAAACAATTCTAACATGGCCCTTCTGGAATCTAAAAAGTGTAGGTTTATAAGGTACGGGTCCAATGAACCAATGTTAACTTTTGAAGAAAACTTTAATTCGTTTATTATTCATTAGACAGAAGAAATATGGGTATATTTTTTGCATTATTTGATCTCGGCCTGTAAAATTTAATGCTGAACAATTTATTTGTTTTAAAATGTAGCCTTAATTGTTGCTTATTTGAAGTCAAATTAGTTAGTCCGGTTGGTCCGGTGTATTTTACATTTAGGAAACAAGTAGATGAAAAGCAACAGGGGAAGATCTTTTTCTATTTAGTAACGGTAAATTAGAAGAAGATTAACTGTTCCGGTATTTGTGTCTCTTTCTGTGATTGTTACACTCGTATTAAGGTTCAGTCCTTCAGTCTAGATATATGTTTGTAAGTGCAGGTGAAAAATTCCTTTATTAGTAAATGACATGAACCGTTGTTTATGATCTGGAGGCATCTTTTGCTGTTTGTCAAAGAAAATGACAAAATGCCACTGTAGCCGACAAGCGTTACAACCATCGCATCCAATCACAATTCTAAAAACATTGAATATTTTTTGTTAAAATCTAAATTCAGACCATGTGGAAAACAGTACACCGTATCAATATGGCACTATTTGGTGAGTTATACACGTCCGCAAAATTTTTGTACCCGAATGATAAGGTTGTCATTTTTTATTCGTCCTTTCTCTAGAAATCAGCACTACAACTCCTATATTTGCAATACTAATTTTCAACCTCGTATCTATCACGTGCAAACCAATTGATGGAAATGATGTTTTCAATACTGACAAGGCAAGTAAATTTAAAGTTTTTGACGCTGATTCCCTATAAATCATTTACCCTGTGCAGAACGGAAGCATTCCATCAAACTCAGTATTCAGGGCGGATGATAGCGAAACCACAAAGAATGCAATTGTCAGTCGAATAAATTGCTATCGATCTTGTCACTCTGTCCCAGCTTTAAAAAGGGACACACAGGTACTACTTCTGCATCATTAATTTGTAAGTATCAACTGTACTAACTGAATAAAAACCGAATTTCAGATTGAGTCCAGTCAATCCGACGGTTACGCTCAACAATTAGGGAATTCTGGTAACCTTCAACATTCCCAATCCGACTATGGCGAAAATCTGTACGCAGGTCCAAACCCGGAAAACTGTGTGGACGGATGGTATTTTGAATGCAACGGGAGCTACAACTATGGAAGTGAATCATTTTCGTGTGGTAAGGCAAAAAGTTCATAACACAACCAATTGACGTAGAATTAAGTAAAAAAAATACTCCAGGCCACTTTACACAAATGGTTTGGAAAGCATCACAAAAAATTGGAATAGGTATTGCAACCATGTCTCAATACGGTTATGTGGTTGTGGCAAACTTTGACCCAGCCGGAAATATGGGAGGGGAGTATGCAGAAAATGTATTGAAACCAGAGGAGTCATGCGTCACTTCGTGCAAGAGTGGTTCAACCTCTGGAGGTAGTTCCGGAGGAGGAGGACAGGGTGGGGGCAGCGGAGGTAGCTCTGAAACCGGAAATGGCACAGGTGGAGGTGATGGTGGCGGAACGACTGACGGAAATAATGGAAACGACGAAACAACAACAATGGCTAGCAACAATGGGGATGGCTCGTGGCCGCCATGGGGTGGAAATGGTGGGAGTGGCCAGGGAAATGGGAATGGTAATGGAATGGGTAATGGTGGGAATGGCATGGGTGGCAACACTAACGGCCAAGGGGGTGGTGGGACAAATGGGGATGGGTGGTGGCCTTGGGGTGGGAATGGGAGTGGTGGAAATCATGGAAATAATGGAAACCATCATAATCACAACTCAACAACCTGGGGAAATACCAACCACGGGGGGAATAATTGCGGACACAATAATAACTGTGACCCTGGTGGGTGGTGGTGGTCGGGGTAGCAAAATTCCTTTAATATCATACTTATATAAATATGTACCAGTAAAATAAATCATAGTATTTCGATACAGTTCACTTCATTTGGAACTGTGTTTAGCTAACCCTTTTTCCTTTAGTCCTCCCATAATGTAATGCTACACGAGTTCAGATTTCCTTTCATACATTAAGATGACTAATTGTAAAACAAACGAAGTTTATCTTTGTTGACTCGTTTGACTGAGAGTTGGCTGATAATGATAAGGATAGGAAACACGTTCATTCCTGGATATTTTTATAGGTGCATATCTGTAAATTCCTTCTGAACGACCAAACACGTGTGAAAGTCAGGATAATTGAATACAAAAGGTATTACAAATGGAAATACCGACTTAATTACAAGAATTGTATTGTCCTTTACGGGAATATCATATTATGTAGTTTTTAAAAGTTGTTGAGAAAGACTTGACAAATATTTGTGAAAATCTCCAGTTCAAATTATATTTTTTGCATCGCATCCAAGTAGATAAGTTTGTGACATCCTTCTGTTTAGAACACATACTAAGAATGTAAAATTTGATATCGATTTGACCAGTTTCAAAAAATCATGAAATATTAATTGTAATACACATGATAATCCATCAGACATCCTGAATTGATTTTAATTAAATTTTTAACAACTGACTAAAATGGACTTCAAAGAAATTGCAATAAAATGGATGAGACTAACTTGTGCCGTTTTTGGGGTTGCATATATTGTAAGCTTTTAAAAATTAGGAATTATATATTTCCGGAAGTTGTAATAGTAATTCTTATTTCAATAATTTTCCAGGGGATTGCAATCCTTCTTGTATACATCGGAAATGTAGTGAACAGTGGAGTGTTTCGATACAATACATTTATTCGCACTGAGGATTTTGCAAATTGTCCGCGTGCAGCAATTTTATTGGGCGTTTTTCTTCTCGGAATAATTGTGGTTGCAAATATCCGGAACTGTTCAGGAGTGGGCGTTTATCATGTTTCTTGTTAGTTCAATATTTCCGCTAAAATGTACTATTTGAAGTTTTTCAATGGAAGCGTTACTGGTTTTTACAGAATGCAGCATTGTTGGGATATCTCGTGGTTGTAGGAGCATTTCTTTTACAATTTGTCGCAAATGATGACCAACGTCTCAGTTCTCAATTGCAATACGGCTTATTGACTACATTAAAGAGATACAAAGAAGATTCCCAGTTTGGAAAGGAATCCAGGATGGCCTGGACTCAGCTACAGATTTCAGTACTGAATATTATGCAATCTATGTATATGTCAAGTAGATCTCAAGAATGATAATCTTT
Organism: Folsomia manolachei; assembly: GCA_036491905.1. Classification (NCBI taxonomy): domain Eukaryota; kingdom Metazoa; phylum Arthropoda; class Collembola; order Entomobryomorpha; family Isotomidae; genus Folsomia; species Folsomia manolachei. Next base: position 10,470 of record JAAXNX010002335.1, read on the forward strand.
TTTTTTAGAAAAAGTGCTGTGGGGCCAATAACTACACGGATTGGGTAGGGGTGTGGCCGCCTCCTGTCCACCATGAGCCAATTGTTCCCATTGCATGTTGCAAAAAAACTGTTGCTTACTGCTCAGATAATGTAACTTTCTCTAATCCTATTACGGATGCTCAATACATCCATGTTCGGGTATAACAATTTTCCAAATTGTCACTTACTGTCTTTTTTGTCAACTAACCTTCAATATTATAATAGGGCTGTTTTCCCGAAGTACTGGATGACATTCCCCTTTCACACCTTTGGCAAGTGCTTGTACCCTTTTTAGTCGTTGGAGGTTTATCCGTCTTCATGTCAGCTTATCTTTCTTGGGAATGGAGAAGTAGGGGAAGACAAGCTCGGGAAATTCATGAGCCGAGGGGACAACAATCAGGAGAAGATTTGAATCCAAGCTCAAATCAAAGTTTACTTGAAGGTTTTATTGCATAGTTTTTAATTGATTATTGTGATGTATAAAACACAATGTTACTCTCCGCAAGATAATGTGAGACGCTGAAGACGTCTTGCTCAGAATTTTTATACAAGTTTGACAATTATTACTACAAAATTAGACAATTAACGAAGTGATTACTAATTTTATTGTTTACGGGAAAATATACTATTTTAACTTTTAACTTTTAGATTTTACTTGTTCAGTGGGCTAATTTCATTTGCTGTTTTCAAACACGAAAACATTTTCATCCAAAATTGATCCACATCTACTTTATAACAGACTGTTGCATTTGGCTCATTCTTTGTCAATCCATGCAAATCGCATAAAGTTCTACCGACACATTTGCCCTCGCCCAGTTCCACATCGAGAAAAACTTGAACTGTTTTAAAAGCTTGGGGATTGATGCAGTAGAAAATTGCACAAGGATCATGAAGTGGAGGGGAGTCAAAAGAAAATATGGTCTTGTAAGTGGATCTAAAAAATGTCAGAAGTTGGACACAACATTTTGTGAAAAGTGTAGAGCATTCCGGAATGTCCAAACTTCCATCAACAGACTTTGTCATTTTGATATTCATGTCTTCAATACGGCGAAAAATTTCGCTGTATTCGACATGAGGACCAGGCACGATATTTTCAAATTGTTTGGACTCAATATTATTCGTAAATGAGTCAATTTGGGCAATACTTTGCAAGACAGCCGGAGTCACAAGGACGCTGTGCGTGACTTCAAGGGGAACCATGACCAAGGGAATGCCTAAAATTATCAACATCTTTCTCAAAATTTCATGGAATTGTCAGCATTTGTTTTCAGGAGTAGAGGGTTATTACCAGAGTGGAAGATAACATGAGCTGCTTCTGGGTCAATTTCCATGTTAAACTCTGCAGCAACTCCAGTATTTCCCAGGCCGATGGCTCCTCCCATGAAAACAATCTTTTCAATGTTGTCCTTAATTTTTGGAAACATTCGTAGAGCAATGGCCAAATTGGTTTGGGCTCCAGTTGTCACAACGGTTACTTTTTTTGGATGATTGGAAATCACTTCCGCCATTTTCAACACTCCGTGGCCAGCGTCGGGACGATTTGATGGATCGGAAAAAATTTCATCGTCCGGAAATTGATAGCCGCACATTCCTGCCACGCCGTCATCACCTGAATCCAGCAGTAATCAATATAATTTGCATAAATATAGATCTAAGTGACGAATACCTGAAACGCCATGAATTTCCGGACAAAATTTGGCATCTCGAACAATGGGACGACCGATCCCAGGATAAACAGGGATTCCTTTGATACCACACGTCCACAAAAAACGCTTTGCATTGAGAGCACAATGCTCCACGGTGTCATTCCCGTGAACAATTGAAATGCCCAAAAGTTTCAGTTCGGGTGAATATGATGACAATAAAATTGCAAATGCATCGTCGTGACCTGGATCACAATCCAGCCAAACGGATGTAGGTGACATAATGCTTGGTGGCTTAGAAATTATGTAAGTTGTAAAAATTAGTGGTGAGGGCTGCAATTACTATCACTGAACAAGCTTCAATCTTGTATTAAGCAAGGTCTCAGTTCGTTTCACTGACCTTATGGCAGGTTTCTGAAATAGTAACCTTGAAACAAACTTATGGTTATGACTATACTTATTCACATATCCCATGAACTTTTAAGCATTTATCGAGTCAATTTGTGATCATGATCAAGTCAAGCAATAAGTTTAATGCTGGCATTAAGTTGGTACAAGGCATTAGATGGTTGGTACAATAAAGTAAATACATATTGGCTGGTATCTTGAAAATATGAATGATTTGTTTATTCATTTCCTCATAAATAATGTCAATTTGTATCTTATAGAAAAATATATTAATTTAAACTTTTTCAACTAAATGAAATATTAAGCGTAAATGTTAGTGTCAATAGCGTTATTCGATAAATAATCTGATTTGATGGTCAACAGGTCTTGGCACGGACTCACGGACGGAACAATAAATTATGAATATATCAATATTTACATATAAACTCTACTAAATACAAATATCAATTTTTGCGTAACGATAAACTAAGGAATTTCGACAATCTCGAACTAAAACTAATCTTTTTGGGTTCCAACTACATTTTACAGCAGAATTTAACCATTGCTTCAATCCACTAAGAGTACAATAACCAATGCCCGAACATTTCGCAATGCAGTATGTTTCTCGGCCAAAGATAAGAAATCCAATCGGGACACGTGTCATATTTTGTAGAATTTTTTGGCTGTCAGGTAGCCAAAGTGAGTCAATCGATTCGTTTATTACGTCAAGTCTATCACTGCTGTATGGCGATAAATCCACAGGCTCATCATTATGATCGGATTGTTTTTGTTTCTTCCTAAGTTTGTGTCGCTTTTTTTGCATGAACTTTTTCATACGATCCCTTCCGTTCTTTAACTCTTCTCGTTTCTGATGAGCATCCCTATCGTCACCAAGAGGTTCTTCTAAATGAACAGATCTCTCGCGTTGAACAATGTCCGACTCGTGTGGAATGCAAACTACTGCTCCGGCCCCGATGGAGCCTTTTCCGACAATAGTGAGGCGAATTTCAATCAAGACTGACGATTCATGCTCTATTGGAATTTGTAAAACGTCTTCAGCACTTGTGGTGATTTTCTTAGAGTAGACACAATTGCTTATTTCCTTTAAAAGAGTTGGATTCCTTAAGACATAAAATGCGTTTATGAGAGAGGTTTGGACATCATCTTGATTAAACTGAAGTAGAACTTTCCAGTCAATCTTAAACGGGAAAGGACATCCTAGCTTGATGAAGCTTGAACGTTTAGCCGGAGGATACTTGAAATAATTGAGTCGAGCAGCATTTG
>JAAXNX010002336.1:0-13802 GCA_036491905.1 Folsomia manolachei
AGCCATAAGCAGCCCTGCATCAAACATGATATATCGAAGATTGGACCGCTTACAACGATACAAAACTCAAAAGAAATTTACGGCGGTATTGTCAATGAAAGATTTTATAGATTGTGGAGAAAGTTAGTTGGAAATTTTGTAACAGACCACAGTTTATGTTCAATAATCAATCAATTGGAATAACGTTTTCTTACAAGTTGTCCATTGAACAGGTCTATTTCATAGTACGCTACTCGTTCAATAAATTGTGAACTGGTCTTCAGACATTGGATTTCCCAGCGGATTCTGCTTCGTAACTTTGTGAACATTCTGTATATGTTCCGTAGCCATTTAGAAATGTGATGGGTCTGCCTAAGTACTTTCGTTGCTACAACATGCTTCGCAAAGACTCTGATCATCTTTTCTTGCATTGCCATGATATTATCCTATGAGATGATATTAAATCATTTATTCATAAGTCAATCAATTATTGTGTCCTTATGCCTTTTCAACAGTAAGTAACGGAAAGGAAGATTTGAGTCCGGTCCAAATAAATGCGGAATAAATCGCAAGAAAATCTTGCGGCGGATGTTGGAAAATGCGAGAGGATTGGGTTGGCTAGGATTCAGACTCTGAATTTCAGAGTATGTCATGTAAGAAAGGAAATGAATGCAGATACCGAATGCAAATAGAATGTTGAAGAGATTGGATTCTAACCACCAATAGAGATTGGAATGTTGTGCAGAGGAAGGAAAAGAAAAGGCAGAAAATGAAGAAAATTTTATTTTGAATTCGTAATAAAGTTTAGATTTACTAGTCTCGTCGCGGTTTAACCATAGATTTGGTTTATTTCATTTTACTATATGCTGCAGGTACATTAACGTGAACGGTTTGTCTGTCGGTCCGTCCGGCAACCTAACATCTTACTAGGTCAAAAATGTTTAACTTTGTTTTCTAATACTGGCATTGAATGTTTGGAGTGAGAATGAGTTCAAAGACCAATCGTACCACCCCCAGGAAGGTCATGCAGGTGGGATATTGTCGACTTTCTCCTGACTTTTTTTTAAATACTATCAAACCTTTCAATGATAATCTGCAAATCTCCAAAGTTGAAATAATTAAATGAAGTAAATGCGAAAACTAATTTTGTGAGGAACAACATTGTCAGAGTGTAAGGTCCGGTGTCATAAAAGATTTTCTTGTATCAACAGATTTTCACGTCCGGCAACCTAACATCTTACTAGGTCAAAAATGTTTAACTTTGTTTTCTAATACTGGCATTGAATGTTTGGAGTGAGAATGAGTTCAAAGACCAATCGTACCACCCCCAGGAAGGTCAATTAAATGAAGTAAATGCGAAAACTAATTTTGTGAGGAACAACATTGTCAGAGTGTAAGGTCCGGTGTCATAAAAGATTTTCTTGTATCAACAGATTTTCTTGTATTACAACATTACAAGCAGAATGGGTATCAAAATAACCGTGGAGCTTTGTATATAGAGTCGGGATTTCCGACTCGGGAAACGCAGTTAAATATAAGTATGACAATGTTTCAAATTCTCAACTCATGAACAGGCCATCATATCGAAATTCGGTACATTTTTATATCTGTTAATATATTTTATCCAGTTCTATTTGAAAAGCAGATTGCTAAGAGTGGAAAAAGTTAGAAAATCCAATTCGCTATCTTCTATTTGAAGAAAGTTTGGAATAAGAAGAAATAATGTGGCGTGCAGTAAAAAGCAAGCAATAATGACTTTATTCCTGGAACCACTACACAACACTACAGTGGCTTAGTGGTGGTAAATTAGTAGAAATCCTTCTACAACTACGTACATTAGTACAAATACCTACTTGTAGCGAAGCGACGAAGGAACAGGTCTTTAATTAAAGATTTGCCACTGCTTCGTTGATTTCACAACCGACCATGCACACTCAATAGCCTTACCCAATTCTTACTTTAAATTCCTGTGGTGTTTTTTCTAGAGTGTAAATTGTACTTTACATTAACTCACGCTGTTTGGCAGTTTCAGCCGAGTTTTTAGTTCGACACATCCACAGATTGCTGAAAAAATGAACTAGAAAGAATTTTATTGGTAGTGGTTGATCTAGAGGTTAATCCCATGCGCTCAAACATTTACTTCTGTTATCTATAAATACCCAAAAAGCAAGAAAATGATTAATAAGTAAAAAAAAATAAGTAGGAAGACTCTTGTCCAATTTTGAGCAAAAAACTTCCTACTTACTTATTGGCAAGGGTAATGCCTGAAAGAAAGCAAATCTTGGATATGAAATGAAAGTGTGCAGAAAAGTATCAAACTGTTTTCATATTGCTGAAAGAGATCAGCATAATAATAGTGGTTAGCTAGTTTGTGGAATAATGAAATTCACTGCAGTCGTTGAGGTTTCAAGCTTTTCTATCCGCATACGTATAGAAGCATCTTAAGGGCATGTGTGCATGTGTATGACCAAAAAGGTTCAATAGTCGATGGGACTTCTTTTTTGTGCAGTTCGTTGAGGTTTTGAATGGGAAACTAAAACACAAAACTTCGCAAGGCTTAGAAAGTTGGTAAAATAACTTAATTCAGGATTTTACCCTCTGACTTTTTGCTTTGAATATTTCTTTATTCTTTTGGTGGTTGGTTAAGAAAAAAATAAATGACAAAATTGGAAAATTTGTGCTGTTCCTTAAACCCAAAGACACGAAGAAAATTACAATTCATATGTATGGTACAAGCGATAGGAATAATTACTTGATGGCATGGCAGAGTGAGGTTAACCAGATTAACGTGTGTTCCTCTCAGCGTTTCACTCAACCCAACACAATCAATGCTCTTCTAAAGGATCTACCAAAATTCAAGATTGGTCTTACAGCTTACTAAGACTTGATTTTTTGCTTGGTAGTAAGGGTTCAACTCCAACGAGCACAATGGGAAATGAAGGAACAATTGCGGCTAGAAAAGGATTGGGAAAATTTGAAAGAAAAGAAGAGAGCGTGATGCCTTAATAAGAGGAAACAGCAGGAAGGATAAGATGCGTTTTTAGTTGGTGGCATGTCTTAAGTTGACTTTGTAAGGAATATCAGGAAAGAGAATGAGTTGCACCCGGTTTTTCTGGGTTTCCTCAGGAAATTGTTCTCATGGAGTAAAGAAGAGAGTGAAAATATGGTTATTCCATAGCTGAATGAGAGTGAGTGAAAGCGAGAAGAAATGACTTAATCAAGTTGGGCACCATCATCAAAAGCTGTCTGACTGGATTCAAGATATGAATTCATACATCACAGATTTTTGTCGTGAAGGGAAATGAAGAAAGGAAAAAAAACTTGTTCAGGAAACTAAAATTATTAAAGTGACTCGAAAGATGGTGTAAGGAAGCACCAATGTATTCATATCTTATATTCATTACAATTGAGATTACTTAACACACAATCTAGAAAACGATTGTTCCCTACATATTTATTTCTTAATTATTTTACAAAACTTTATAGGAGACTAAGTATATTGAATTCATGCAAGTTCGAATATTACATACGTGGATGGCTCTCAGCAGCCAGGTGCATTTTAGTAAAAACTAATCACGAGCTGTGAAAATCTTGGATTGAACGACAACAAGCACACAAGTGAGTGGAGAAAAATGAGAATAAACCAGAAAAAAGAAAGCTACTGCAGCTGATGCCACCAGTAAGTGTCATTCCAACCGACTTTCTCTATTCATTATTCTGCCTCCAAATACTTCTCTGAGCCGGAAACTGGGTCTCCATTTATTCAGATAAATTGGTGTTAATATTGTATAGTGTTCAGTTGACAGTGGCCTTTTCCAATCAACAAAAGCTGACTTTTAGACAGAAAAGCTAAGGAATGAACATAACTACAAGCTCGTATATGTATGTAGTTCAAACTGGTTTGAACTGTGTGTTCATTTTCACTTCACTCACCCAAAACAGAATTATGCTAGGCTAAAAGTCGTCCTCGTGTTTTTAAACCCATGAATTCTGAAAGGCCAACCTTTCACAACCAGGCGAAGGCGAAGTGAGGATGACTTTCTTTCAGGATGAAAACTCAAAACTCAATCCTGTTCCCGTTTTCCTCTCCAAAAAACATGGAAAGAAAGGAAAGCAGAGTCCCTGGGTTTGGCTCGAGTTTGCTTTATTTCACCACTTACTATTTGCTTTTTCTCTTTACTTTTTTAACCATATAAATATACATCAAATCCAAAGTTCTGCCTGCTGCTAACTACCATAAGTTTGGGGTGCAATATCTGTCGTAAGCTTCCGGAGACTTTTTAGCCAAAACTAAGTTTATGGTGAAAGTAAACATATCTGTACTATGGCTACTTTAAAACTTAACTGATATACTTACTTTAGTAATGGTAGTGTTCTACGAGCACTGCGTTGTGTAAGTAGGCATTCAATAAGCGTTTGGCGAGCATGACGGTGTCTTATTACTATATTTGCGTGCACTGTCCAAGGTTTAATTTATGTTGCAAAATGTTCATCAACAGACGAGGGAGAACGTTTAAGGGAAATATAATGAGCAGAGATAGATGAGTTGGTTGAGGTGGAAATAGGTTTGTAGCCAGTGGTGAAGGTTGTGCCCGTTCCTGTCCGGCTTCACGTAGACATTTTATTTCTGATATCGACTCCAAATTTGAGCTCCGCAAAAGCAAGTCACACAAAGTTTGTAATGATGGTTTAACTTTCAGCTAAAGGGAGGGGCTGGTTTTCTGTTTTTAAATGTATTTTCAAGCTCATCGGATTGACTTCAAATTTTTCATATTTTTGAGATATCAAAACGAGTGATAAATTATATTATTCAAACTTGCTCGGGCTGTGAGGGCTGCATTGAAAGCTTTGGAATCCAGTTGGATTGGGTGGGATTGAAGCTGTCGAGGCGAGGTGATGACGTAAAATCAGTGAAGCAGTTAAAGAACAATAATAACTGTGGAAGTCTTCACTGCTGCTGGTGCTGTTAGTGGGTGTGGCTGACAATGGAGGAGCACAATGGATTATCAGATTGCGTTGCAATTGAAAACAGGAAAGGAATTGGTGCTTGGTGGTCTGGCCGGGTTGGGTGCAGATGACTTCATTCGCTTTTCCCGTTGATAGGAAAGCGATGATAGAGTTCTCAAGTAAAGGGAAAAGAGAAAGAACAAAATAGAATTGAATTGAGAATCTTGAGATCGGATTAGAATTAAGACCTCGCGTCGGAGAGGACTTGTCTGTCTCTCAGCAGACTTATTATAAACGAAAGGCTTATAACGAGGTCATGATTTTATCACTGACTCTAACTCCCATGTTGCCCATTGTCCTTATACCCAATGGTACTAAACTAACTAAGCACGCACTACGGAACCATAGCTTCAGTCCACACGCACGGAAAAGTTGCTTGAAAGGTTTTTTTTTACTCTGAAGGCAAGTTCATAACGAGCACAAGAGTGAAGACAAAGACGTAAAAAATCCTTCCTGATCAAAACATAGTATGTAATCTATTTAAAACGGCTTCCACTGTATGTCATTGCACAAGCTCATAACATGAAGTCCACACGATGGCTTGTTATATTTGCAAATAGCGACATTTTTACTTACGTAGTTGTATATTCACAATAGGCCTTATTGAATAGAGGCTTCACTTTGACAATATGTGATTAAACACTTTTGTTTTCACAAAGGATGGATAAAGTCAAGAGTGTGAAGAATGGATGTGAGGAAAAGTGTTATGAATTGACAGATATTTCTTTGTTCTCTTCTATTTCGTCTTGTTTCTCTTTTTTGTCTTTGTCTAGTACTCTGTCCAAACGAGATTTATTTTTGTGGCCGAGCATTTTTTTATGTACTGAAGAGCAACTGATTCAATAACCTCACTCACATTTTATTTGGCAGGAGCTTAATCAACGGTTGAGTCGATTGAAGGAACAAGTTCAAGAACTTCACCGGGACGTCACCCTTCAAAGAGGCAGTGCTCACTCGGTCAGGTAAGATGTTGATTTATAAATAAATAAACGTTCTATATAAAATATGCAATAAAAGCACATTTCAATACGACGAAGGAAAGTACTCTAACCAGTATTAACATAAAATAATATTTTCTCATTGTTCCTTTTCCACATAGTTTGGGTGTAATTGAAATTAGTTGTAAACGGACTAAACATTTTATAAAAATACGGGAAGTGTACTACGATGTAAACTTTGACTAATCAAATAATAAAAAATCATAAATTTTTTTTTGTATTATAACATAAAACACTTTTCTCAAATCAATCAAGAACTCACAAAAGCTTCATGCAAGTCAGATATGTCTAAACTCATGATTCACTACCATAACTTCTCGTACTGTTTACATCAGTGTATTTACTAACTCAATTTGTTCTAATTCAATAATTTCAGAGCGGAAAGTGCGTTACGAGAAGGTTTTTTCTTGGAAGACCAGTTAGAAAGACGCCATGCAGAAATGGAGCGAATTCGCAAACATCTTGAAAGTCATTGGAACGACAATATGCGACAGGTATGAAAATTGAATGCAACGCCAAGCTAATCCTCGTATCACAATTTGACAGAATTAACATATACCATATTCCCGTTAATAATTTTGTTAATTTTAATCGACAGATTCGGTTGGAGCAGGAAGTTTTCCAGTCACAAGTAAGTTTTAGCATTATACAAGGTGGTCTTATTGTGGGCATTTTATAGTTGAGGAAATATTAGGAAGTTAAATGTGTAATAAATGGAATACTTTCTCCCACGACTGCCTTCGATGTTTGAGATTGTTACTAGGATTTGGAATCCAAACAACTAATTATAAGAAACAATGACCAATGACCCCACGAACTATACCTATGATAAAGTTTAATAAAGACTGGAAAGCAAGGTCCTTGTTTCTGTATAGTTTGCTCTGTTAGAGCTGTCTTGTCACTTTCTTCTTGAGGGAAAGTGTGATTCAATACTACAAAATTTGCCGAAAGAAGACAAAGACAACGAAAATACATTGTCTTTTCAAATCGATGCGAGCGTGAGTTGGTGAACTAACTGAGATGGAAAGGACCATCTTCTCCGTGGACTGCGTATATTTGAGTGTTCTTCTGCGAAACTGTAAATGTCAGTCACTCGCCGACTTCTTTTCTGTATCCAGAAATTGTGATGTATTATTGTGTGAGAACTAACGGGCCAAGTCGAGGTGGAGTGTGAGTGCATGTTTCACAAAAAGCTGATGAAGATTGAACATCCCAACGGTTATTTCAAAAGCATTATTTGTTATCAGTTTAGACAAATCTTGTACGCAGTGAGTGGTGCAGTATACCATCCGCAGTAACGCCAATCCGGCTTTTCTTTAATATTACTGCACTGATTTGCTCATCTGGGGCTTTGGGGACGGGAAAATAGCACAAAAATGATGCATGNATTTGTTATCAGTTTAGACAAATCTTGTACGCAGTGAGTGGTGCAGTATACCATCCGCAGTAACGCCAATCCGGCTTTTCTTTAATATTACTGCACTGATTTGCTCATCTGGGGCTTTGGGGACGGGAAAATAGCACAAAAATGATGCATGCACAATAATTCTTGGTTATTCTCTCACGCACACAAGGGATTTGTATGTTTGCACGAGAACTACTCATATCTCTAGGAAATAACTGAGAGAAAACTAGTCCACCACGGCGATAAATGTGATGAAAGTCTCTGGATTTGAGTGTTTAGTGGAATTAATCATACCACGGTACTTGTCCTAGTCCTACAACATTCAGCTAATAAATCACTTTTTCTCTCTTTCTCTCCAGATAAACAATTTGCTGGCGATGAAGTCAGAAGTGAAGAAACTTAGCAGCCTTCTTCAACAACTGCAATCCTTCCTCAAGTCCTTAAGTGCTCGTCCGCCCCCTTCTTCTGGTGGCGGGGCTGGGGTTGGGCCTGGAGGAGGAGGTGGTGGTGGCGTTGGTGGCAGCAATTCTACCATGGTGGCTCAACAAAGCTTGTCGGGAAAGTTTGTAGGAGGAGGAGGAGGTGGTGGTGGTGGGAGTGCGATGGGAACTTCTTCGGGTCAAGGGGTCATCCAAGGGCAATCTAACCGTCAAAGTCAAACACAACATGTGCACCACTTGACCACGGATGCTTTCCCGAGGTTTGTTCTTTTTTTCCTTGAATTGTTCACTCGTGCATGGGTTTTGACTTATTCCTTTGAGCTATTTCTTCGTACAGTGCGGCACAACAATCATCATCAATCATTCCGACTTTTCCTGAATTTACTTATTGCATGGAATAAACCCGATTTTTTCTCAAGACAATTTCCTTGTCTGCCTTTCTGTCTGTCAGTCATAAGGGCACGCAGAGAAATGACTTTTTTTTACTTCTCTGAGAGAAACAAGTGAAGGATGTGGGAGATGTTGTGGAAGAATTAGGAAACATAATAAAAATCTTCATTGATATAACACAGCAGGAGAGTTATTTGTTTAGGAGACAAAAGAAAAAAAGGCTTTGTTAGGAAAGATGAAATTCTTAAATTTGAAATGTTTGCTGTATATGAATGTCTACAGGGTAAAGTATGCTCAAAAGGGAAGCACCCATTTTCTCCTGTTCATGTCTCACATCATTTATCAGCCAGCACTGGATGTATTGTTATGAATTTGTTGGTTGATGTGAACTGTATTCTTTCTTCTTAGCAGGACTGACAGTGGTTCCCAAGTACCTTCATTGGGAGAAATTGCATATCTGGACCAATCAAAGGGTGAGCCCGCACAATAAAGCTACATTTTTATATTTTCTTGAAACGAAAGCTGAAAAGAAGTAAATTATAATTGTATCAAGGCTACATTTTTTATTTCTTTTTTGTTAGATGTGGGTTTATCCCAAAAATCAGATCCAAATCGCCAGAGTGGTAGATCTCAACAACCCCATCGAACCATGAGTATCTCTGGCCCTTCCACATCTGCTCCAAGAGATGTAGGGTCATCATCCGGTGCTAAAATATCATTTCAACCCACACAATCCTCAGGTTTTGTTCCACGGCCCATTTACCAACAAAAACAAGCCAGTCAAGCAGAGATGGGATACATTCAAGTAGACACCTCTTACTCTCCCCATTCACATCATCAACTTCATCAAGATGGACATAAGGCTGGTGTTGGAAGTGGTCGTTCAAACCTTTATCCAGCTCCCGAGTCTTGTATGAAGAAAGGGGTGCTGAGTCAGCTTATCGATAAAGTGAGATCAAAAGATGATCGTAAAAAGAGTACCAGTTCCTCTTCCGGCGGAACTCAACCCGTCATTCCTTCAGCCTCACAACTCGCAGCCCGGCGAGCCCTCACAATGTACGATGCTCAATGTCAATCTCTCGGTCTGGATTCATCCACCTCAGCCGTCTCCGCATTGGCACTCAATTCTAGCTTACTACACCGAGGAGGTCGGAGTAGTGGTGTGGGTGCTAGTGGTGGTCAAGAACCAAGTTCTGGTGGACCCTCGTCTTCCTCCTTTTCTCAATCTCACAATCAACGACAGGAATCACCTCGGCCTAGCTATCAGCGAGCCAAATCATTTGTTAAATCCAAAAGTGACGATGAGCGATCGGATTCAGTCGCAAGTAAGTTACATTACACAAGTTGCGCAAAAAACGTTAGCCTTTCCCATTTGAAATAAATCCAAATAGTCTTTTTCCGTATCCTTGCTTCTTAAATACAACCCATTTCGACGTCTTGCAAGGTGGAAATATTATGAGTGAAAGTACAGCAAGACATTAAGTACATTAGGCATTAAATAGTTGATTTGCATGAGCAATAGCGGACTCCCGTGGACGAAGAAGGTCGTCAGCCTGAAGGGCACGATAATGGAGTCCTTCCAACTCCATCACGGTCATCTGAAGGTGAGGGATGAACAAATTAAAAAAATCTGTGAAAGATTGGTGAATTCCACCCACAGTCTGCCCAGCTCCTTTCAACCCCTTTACAATTTCTTTCTAAAAAACATGGAAGTGCCAGAAATTAGTAAGTGAAATAGTTATACAGGAATGCGTACAAATACATACATAAACTGCAACTGGGAAAATTGGCTGCTTCACGAAATCTAACGGTACCTCAGACACATGACCATCTCGCACATCCTCACAAAGTCGCTTAAGCGAAAACATCTCCTCCTTTGTCATCTCGATGTCGATGAGAAATTGCTTCAAATTTTTGAGCAGCTGCGGACGGAATGTAGGTGGGCGATCATTTTGCCGGTTTTGCTCCTGTTCTTTTTTTTTTGATCTTTCAATGTTTCAAAAATTAAGGTCAATTAGGTATTGTCATTGTCTCTCTTTTGGCCGTGTCGTGTATATTCCATTGTCCAACGGTCTTAAGAAACCCATAAGTTTATAAGTGCATCAAATCCAAATCAAGTTTCACGATTGCTTTTCATTTTGTCTTGAACTTTATTAAAATTCGAGTATTTAGATTTAAACAATTAACTTAATAAGACAGGTATCATTATCTAATTAATTTTTTTGTTTTATAGGATTATCTCAACAGCTACGTGCTCGTAGTGCGGGCCAGTTGGAGACAGAAAGTTTGCTCAGGTCGTTATCTTCCGGTACCAAGGATGCTTCTAGAATACTGGAATTGTATCAAAGTTTATCCAAGACAATTATGGAGCGAGAAAGCCACCAGTTCCAACGTCAGTCATATCCACAAAGTTACAATCTATACTCTGACCAGAGTGATGGTCGGTCTGGAAAGTATGATAGCATTTTTGTAGGAACTGTTCCCCCGAAATCCTCTTCAACTGGAGGGACTTCCTCCTATCCACACGGACAGTCCAACAGTTTAGGACGTATTCATTTTAGCAGTCACAGAGAAAGTCCGGTAGGAGCCTCTCGAAGTAGTTCACATCCCCGACATGGAGAAAGTCTCACAGCCAGTGAGGATGACTACCAACAAATTCCATACCAGAATCGTAGTCTTCCTATTTCTCGATCTCACTCCGCCCCTCCCCGTAAAGCCAACAACCAACCCCATGGATTTCATCAGACACCCAGTCGTAATCGTGACATTGGACAAGCTGAATCTGGCTCAACTGAGGTGAAAGTATTTGTTCATGAGGAACCTCGTTCCACTGCACGCTCAACCCGTTCATCCACTACTGCAACTGCCACAGCCCGTTCATCCTCATCTCCTTCCGCTCCCACGGCCACAACCCCATTGTCCAAGAGCTTGGAAGAATCTTACTTGTACGGATATTTGTCTCAACATCACAGTGGGGGTCTGACATCATCCTCCTCTGGTCAGTCTACTGCTCCAGGTCGATCTGCTTTCACTGTACCACCACCACCTGGAGGAGCTATGGGGAAAAAGCCAGTCTCAGAAGAAAGCCTGGTGTCAATAGGGGCTCTGGATCCAGATGGGACAAGTCGAAAATCCAGCATTGATTTTGATAGACGATCAGTAGTCACGGTCCGCCGCGCTGGGTCAAAGTCTGCTCTAATGACTCGGCAGCATTCATGGGAGGGTGGGGGTGCTCAATTATCGGGTGGAAAACGGGAACAATCCTTATCCACCCCACATCTGTCTCCGACCACAGATGACCCATTTGAGAGTGGAGGCAGTGTTCAAAGTGATAGAGCAACTGCTGCCGCGTCATCTTGCCATTCTCGTCGTCGTCACTCTGCTCGAATTTATGATGATGAGGAAGACTTGGTAGTTGGCAACACGTTGCATAAAGCCGACAGTTTTGAAGGCCATGAAGAAGCTGTACGTTCTATTGTTGCAGCAGTTCAAGAGACGAGAACTTTACAAAGACGATTACAGTCCAACTGAATAAATTCAGTTCTAATTTATTCTGTCTCCACTGTGCTAGACCTTATTTAGCCTGCTAGCCAACTATTTAAGAACACTAACTACTACTACCAACTAAGTAACTAACTACTACTGCCTTTGTCAGGTAGGCAGCAGCAGGGAAGCCCGTCAGTCTCTGACGCTTCTTTTCTCATTTTCACTAACTGGGCCCAGAATCTGGAGAAAGGCAGACTAGAGAGACGATGAGGGACAGACGTTGGGAGGAAATTACAAATCTCTAGATTATTATTCTAATTGGTACCTTCTACTACTTAACGTTTATTGTGATTCTAATTCGTACATTCCCATCTATCTCTAATCCCTGAAAGGCATTAAATTAAATACTCAAATGAAATGAAATATACAATGCTACACTACACACTGCTTCAATCAAGATAATCCTCCAAAGAAGGGAATGAAATGGAGGTGGTCTACGTCTACAAACACATAAACACACTGCCGGACTATGAATACAAACTAATACAATTACAGGTATACCGCACTGGAAACTGAAATAAAAAAAATGCAATTCTGATTATGATCCGTGTTTTATCTTATTTCGTGAAATTCTTCATTTGAACTGAAATAAAAGGAGAAAGTGGTAGAAATTGAGGAATCCCATCTTTACATGCTCATCTCTTGCAACCAACTGTCATATTTTTATTAGCTCAAAGAATTTTGTCCACTCGAGTGAATTTGACGGTGAAAGATGTCCACGGAATTATTCCATAAAAATTGTTTTGTTTTCCTCTGAAACATCCAATTTCAGTGGAAATTCTGGACAAGACGGGATTTATTTCTGGCTTCACCGTCAACTCTAATCCATTCACTCCTCTTCTTGTTCCTGCTTACCTCGTCTCGTACTCCATTCCATCCAACTCTCTTTTTTGGAGTGAAAGTAGACAGGCGTAACAACAAGGGGAGAAAGTTCTGTCACAAAATTTTAACCCGCGTGGTAGAACTTGACATAAAACAAAGTTCTGTCGTGTCATAGTCATGGTATCTTATCGACCTACAAGGAATTTGAGACTTTGAGATATGAGACAACAACTACAAAACACATGAAATCTGAGAAACACATCACATTGTCTGGGAAGGGAAATCTGGGGCTTCTTCTAAAAGATGTTACAAAAAATATTATTTGGTTTGTTATTACTTTTACCAATTTTCCAATTTCATTCTACTCCGTATTAAGTCCGTACAAGTCAAATATATGCACGTTGCAAAGTATGATTTCCATTAAAAACTAATTTTTGTTGTACAACTTTCAAATACCGGACAGAGCACATTTATTTTCAAGCAAAGTTTTTTGGATACGATATCTAGAATTTAAATGTGCAATATTTCACTTAGCATTTTCACCATACTTATAATGAACAATTGAACACCGATATATTTATAGTAAATTTCCTTTTCAACAATAAAAATAAATACGTATTTGCAACAGGTAAATTTCATTGCACCTTTCTTTATGGATTGTTAAAATCACGTCAGTTATCATTTCGTTTGGAACGCGTATTTAGGTCACAAAATCTTAAGATTATAATAACTATACTATTTCAGATTGCGAGACTATTAAAAATACGCCACAAGAAGTAGACGTAACGGTAACACCGAGAATTAAAAAACAGTACATACACGATATGATCCACAAAGACACAAATAGTGACTAGCATAACTATCCGTTGGTTGACTTTCGTCGTACCGTAATCGTAACAAAATTGTAAAACAAACTAGCGGTAAATAATATAATATCTATGTGTAACACAACAAATTAAATAAAAACAAATGTGCAGGACGCAACCTAGAAAAAATATTGTAAATTATGCACGTTGCGTTTGTCGGCTCAGTTTTCCTCTGCATTCGTTTACTGTTCCCGTTCAGATTCTGACAGTAGGGGTGTTTCTCCCTCTGGTCGAGGACGCCTTCGAAAACGGAAGTCATACACCAGGGTGACGACAGTGCCAGCAAATATCAGGAGAAACAATCCCGCAAAATTCAGAATCATTCCATCTGCAGGAAGTTTGGGATATC
>JAAXNX010002337.1:0-13801 GCA_036491905.1 Folsomia manolachei
TGTTACAAAAAAATATTGCATACCCCGCTTCAAAATATGGCAAATCGTTGTACAAGCCATATTACTGAACACCCGCTTTTGAAACCAATTTTATATTGGTCCAGCCCACTCAATTGTGACAATGGGATTCTCCAAAAAAAATGCCGAATATAAAATATTGCAAATTGGACAAAAATCCGGTCACCCAGTTTCAATTTTATTTTGTATTGTGCTCCTCCCATTGAGTATCAATTTATGTATTCGAATGGGATTGGATGTAGCGGAATAAACTATATTTATTGTATTTTCACTTTTGTTTATGTTTGTATTTACATTCTTTTGTCCATTTCCACTTTGAATTCTATTTTCAAACTCTTCTCTCCCAATTTTGCTGGACATATGGGCTTGGCCAGCTAAAATATGAAAACAAACTCAACTATGCAGCAGATTGGGTTCTGTCGGAAATAAATTTCACTTTTCTATGCAACATTCCAAAGCAAACATTTTCGTTGGAGGCTGGAAACCACTGGCAAGGCCACACCACAACGCCAGATGCAGCATGCCTCATATGACGTTACTACATGATTCATTTTTCGTCCTTGCGAGGAAAATGGACAAGCATTTTAGATAAATCGAAATGGATCTCATACCCTCGCACCCACTTGACTCAAACAGCTTGAAATACTTTGAAATTGTAAAAACATCGTGTGACTGATGTTTAGCTTCGCACATTATCGACAAACAGTTGAGCCATATGCGGATGAAACAGCTAAATGAGAGGCCGACTCCGCAGTCTAGTGTTCTTGACTTGAATTCCTTGTTGAACCCAGAGAAAGTTGGTGATGTGATGATGAGCATCATGAGAAATCGAAATGGATCTCATACCCTCGCACCCACTTGACTCAAACAGCTTGAAATACTTTGAAATTGTAAAAACATCGTGTGACTGATGTTTAGCTTTGCACATTATCGGCAAACAGTTGAGCCATATGCTAAATGAGAAGGACTCCGCAGTCTAGTGTTCTTGACTTGAATTCCTTGTTGAACCCAGAGAAAGTTGGTGATGTGATGATGAGCATCATGTCTACAGATGTATGTAGTGTTTCGTACATATTTACGTTATCTCGTCCACTCCCTGGTTTGGTTAGGAAGTTGTTTTGTTGGGAGTAGAATAATGCGGGAGGGACAGAAGAAGGGAACACAAAGGAAGTAGGACAACATGAGTTAGAAGAGTTACAATCTACAATTCACTTTGGAATCTACAGCCAGCCAGATGCCTTGTCTCCTTGCCTTCCTTTCTCTCACTTGTCTGAATATACAATGCTATGTTGATGTTTCCAAATAAAATAGATCTGCATTGTGCATTCTAGTTCTTGGAAATTGGGTACAAATGGGAGATAGAGAAGTAAATTCTGAACCACACCACACTCTACAGCCTTCCCCACAACCAGTTTCAGCTTTGGTCAACCCAAACAACCCAAATTTGATTGAATTTGCCTGAAAACTTTCTCCAAATAAAAGCCTTTCATCTCCTCAGAATGAAGTCCGTCCGGCCGATGCTTCAATTCCGTTCAATTCACTCTCACTGAATACCCAGGGCTGACTGGGCCAGAACATAGCCAACCATCAGACAAGACCAACATCAACACATTTAAATGATTCAAATTTCAAATTTATTGAATACTTGTGACTTAACTTGAGCCTGACTGGTTGAATGTGGGTTGGGTTGGATTTGGAAGGTTTGCTCATTCGCGAGGAATGAATGGGTTGGTTCCGGTCTGATAAATCAAATATTCGAACCCATCTCGTAGAAATTGCATAGATTTGATTTACTTATTTGTCAACCAGAGCTATTCAACTAAAGACCAAGCCACAGACAGACCATTAGACTTCAGTTCTGCCAACCTACCTAGGAATAAACTGACCTGTGTGAAAAACTAATTGAAATCCACCAAAAATTGTCAGATTTTTTCACTATTAATAATTTTGTGCATTCACTTATCACGCAGGCTACATATTTACTGCCTATGGTGGAAAGGGGGTGTGTATGCAAGCCAGCAGGATTTAAGTTGTTATTTGGAAAATCCAAGAAAGAGAAAGTTTGGAAGAGTGCGTTTAATGGGAACACTTGAACAAGTGAAGTTCCATTAAGTCGTCTTCTCTTTTACGTATTTGTAGCTCTCTCTTCATCCCAGTTTATTTACAGCCCAACCATGACATCAGTAAACTAACTCACTCAAAAAACGCCCTGTATCCTCCCATCATCGCTGATAGAGGAAAAAATATTCTTTTTACTTCTGTTTTATGCCAGCAAAAAATAGCAACATACCAACTTCAACTACTGCGTCTAGTAGTTACTTAAGTACTCGTTGTATCCCCATCCTTGGATTACTTTCTATGCTTTTTCCTCCCTTACTCCCATTTCCATAAGCATAAAGACATTAGTCAGCATGGGAATATGGGTCAATCCCATATCATATCCTTGCATTTGTTATACTAGGACTTCTCCAAAGAACGAAATTGCATTAAACATTTCACAGATTTGTGTTAGATGCGATGGGAGAGGGTGTAATCTCCATTTCAAATGTAATGCAATATGGGATATGGAATGTTAGTGTATGATAGGGTATGATATATCAGGATCGCTTTTGCTTCGGGATGACATATATTACGGTACTTGGACGGGTAATAAGCAGAAGCAGTAAAAACTAGAGCAAATGTGCAATAATCTTTGAATGAAAATGAAGGGATTCCTATTGGGAGGAGGGTAATGGAAAAAGGAATAATCATAATCATTCAGGTAACGGATCGAGGATAACGGATCGAGAAATGTATCTTTATTACCAAAAGAGATGCGTATCGGGTTTACTAGGAAATCATAAAGTTTTCTTGGGACGAAGTCAATCATAATTTGTTTAGGACAACTATTGGATTCTCAGAGTTGGGCGGGGTTTAATTCATCTTTTATTATATTTAGTCAATTTCGTAAGGATTTCAAAATATGCAAAATGCGCTGTTATCTGAAATTCTCTCATCATCTTATGCATCCATACGAGCTTCGAGAGAATGCCACTCAGTCCAAACAATCAGGAAGATAACGCATTGAAAAACAAGCATTCAACCAAATCCGACGCCTGCTTGGAGAAGCGCTTTCAGAAATGCTCTGCATTTATTTACAAGTTTTTACATGCAAGTTTAGTTCTTGACCAAACTCTTAACGCGTCAAGTCATTGCTTTTGCCTCTGGTCATTCGTCAGTAAAATACTGCAAAGTCAGTTTCAAATTAAGCTTCTGAAAATAAAGGCAGTTCCCTGGCCCGTAATTAATAACAAGCAACGTACAGTATCAAAATGTGGAAATCCAGAGTTAAACCTGCCCCAGTAAAGGTTCAAGGGGATAAAAGGGATCTTGTACAGTGCCCTTATGACTTGAAGCATTATGTAAAGTAAGTATATTGAACAATAATTAATTCAACTCCAATAATTTTTATAAAAACATTAAATTTTTTTTATTTATTTTAGGTCCACAAAATTTTCCAGCCATTTGGTCAGATGTCGTCGAAATTGGGTGTCTCAACAATTGAAAGGAGGCGATGTCCCCTTAAAACTCACCTGCCGACACAACTCATCCCATCAAGTCCNAAGTCCTAGCACCGGAGCTTATCCGCCACGAAAACTGTTGCCCTGCTCGAAATATCAAGACGACGTATTTCATTGAATTCACTACTCGTGAGTAAAAGTTAACCTTTAGCATTACTGAGTCATCAGTGTATTTAAATCACATTTGAGGTTTGTCTTGATTCTTTTTTAATACATTTTAGGAGATCGTGATAACCCTGAGATATTACGGACAGAACATCAACTCTACACAACAACTGGGGAACCGTTTCAAGAGTTGCATTATGATTTTACACCAGAGGCTGGAGAACGGGAAAGAATTGTCATGAGACTTAATTCAGAGCTGGATCCGAATATTGTGGCCATTCCTACAAAATCACTTCAATCACGGCTCAAGTAATTTATTACAATTTGTGATTTTAGGAGACTATTTTATTAATTTCTTATTGTTTTTTCCCCAATTTTCAGTCCGTTTAAAGATATGCCACCAGATAATGCAATGAACGCTTCGGGTGGAGCAGAAAACTATAATTGGAATCCAGGGCCTGTCCACAGTTTTTTTGGTTTTGAACGAACACTCCACGTTTCAAATGATGATGAAGACCTTGCATCCGCAGTTGTTACAGGACTTCATTTCCATTTCGGTGAAAACTATGAGGAGATTGGAGAACTTTAAACACAAACTTAAAGAGGAAGTAAAAGAAGAGTGAGACGCAAAGCTTAGGGAATAAAATTAACTACATTTCTTGTAAACCCTGAATAATGAAATAAAATGGGACAGAATTTTGTTGAGTCAGATTTCAAATAGTTTAAGAAGAGTCATTTAACAATTGAGCAAATTTTGGAGAAAAGGCTGATAATTTTATTACAATAACAAAAGCACTGCAAGCGGTTAGTTTGGGTTTATATTCCGAAAATAAAAGGAATTGAGGGATCAAATCCACTCTAAAATATTCTTTTGTGGTTGGGAAGACTGCAAAGTTTCTCCAAAGTCCCATCCCAGAAGAGCAACGGGAAACCAGTTCCAGAAAATGTTTGTATAACTGAAACTTTTACTTTGAAATAGCGAGAATATAATACCTAAAATAAAATTCATTGCGAAATTAACTTCCAACCACAACAGCCACCTCCACAAATGCAATAACTTTTAATTTTTTTACAACTTATAACAATTGTTGTATGTTTTGTAGTAAATCTAATTTATTTATTTGAAGTACAAGATCTCAAAAGTAACTGACTATTTTTAACTAAATTCAATATTTATTTGGTGGATGCTGGTAAGGTAGTCACATTATTTTTGGCAATGACAATGTCACTCAATCGACATCCGGAATTTTGAAGCCAGGCCATGGAGCATGCTTCGTTGTGCCCAAGAGTAGTGGCAGTGTCTGGGACAATGCGCTGTCCCAGTTCCATAAAATAAACAAAATAAAAGAAAAAGGACAAAGAAGGATGAAGAGACGAGATGATAGCGGAATTCTGAGCGAGCATAAAAAGATTCGCCATACCATCGCCTCCAATGAAAACCTTTTCTTATGAAAATCCGTCCTCACATTTATTTATTACAACCACGACAGCGTCATCACTTCAAAGAAAAGAGAACTTTCCAAAGTAATTCAACGTTCTTCGCAAATGCCATTGCAAATGTGGTTATCTACTTTTACTTATTTTTGTCCCCAAAGGCTCGGAAAACAGTATTTTGGTTAAATAGCTTCGAGGAGTTTTACACTTTTGATCTGCAGAAATATATTTTTGAATACTCCAAATCGACATGCGTTTGAAACATTAGCCACAAATCAAAAAGTTTGCCTAGACCAAACCAAAGGTGATCGGGGTTTGCAAACTTTAAAATGGATTTCTGAACCAAAGTGATTTTCAGAAATAAACTTCAGGCAAAAAATGAACTTTTTGGGTCAGGTTTCCTTCTTTAGAATTGAGGAGTTGATTTACCGTTTATTAAGCTAGTATTCAAAATACAGAAAATGGTAAATGAATTAAGTGATTGACACGTTTTTAGAATATTGTTTCAAGTGTTGGATAAATTTCAAATATAATATAATATTTTGGTAGAATTTTGAAGGCTTCAATAATGTCATGTTCATACAACGTGGAGGTGTTTTATTTTCACACAATTTTCAGGGTTGGTTTTGATTTTTCCAAATATTCACATTCAGCTAATTTGAAAACCTGTGAAGATGACACGTTTTTAGAATATTGTTTCAAGTGTTAGCTAAATTTCAAATATATTGGTAGAATTTTGAAGGCTTCAATAATGTCATGCTCATACAATGTTAAACGGAGGTGTTTGATGTTTCACACAATTTTCAAAGTTGGTTTTAACTTTGACAACACTTGATTTTTCCAATATTCACATTCAGCTAATTTGAAAACCTGTGCCGTGAAGTCACGCTGTCAACCAGACTTCCTGACTTTCTCCTATCTGCTTCCTCAACTCTTACTAGTTTCAGGTTACCAATGGTTTAACTTTAAAACGAGCTTAAAAACCCAATGCCCGTCGAATAGAATATTTTTTAATGTCAAAGTCATTAAAATTCTGCAGAAATTTTGTCTGGTAATACATACATGTGAAACATGCACGCCGTTGAATTGATAAGGTTTCGCCCACGTCCGCATTAAAGATTTAATTGATTTAACCTGATGAAATTAAATTCAGTGACATACATATAAATAATAGTAATCCACAAAGATATTGAATTTACATAAACCCTCCGCCAAATATAACGGTTTCATTCAACACAAACGGTTTAACCTCTCCTATTACCTACATACACATTGCAAAATGTCTATCCACCCATCCTGAATGAATTACATCCCGAATACAAGGTCAATAAGAAGTAAAACGGCAACGTGCTTTCTCCAAATCAGAAAATGACTCCACATCTGGATTACTTTGGAAAGTAGAGTGGAGCAGAGGACAGTAGATTGTGCAAAGTAAATCAAATAAAATCACTTTCAAGAAATGCAATACACATGTACTACAAAAAGTGTTTAGTTCTGTTCCTACTTTTCTCTTATCCTGGATTTTACGATTAGTTTCGTTGACTTTACAGGTAAAAAAGCTCTTTCCAGAAAAACTTTTCGGTTTCGGATTGACTTTCTCCAAGTTTTGTGTTGATTTGAGATTACAGATCGAGATAAAGTATAAAGGAAAGTAGTTTCACTTTCACTCTTTTTTATACCCTTCTCTCCTCAGATCAACCCTTTTCCCTTATTTTTACTCCTGCCATCCAGTCCAGCCTTGCCTTGCCTTGCCTTGCCTCCTCTCTTCTGATTCTGATTCAGAGTTTGGTTTTATGATCAAAAATAAAGTTTATAAAGGGTTATTAAAGGATCGTGAAGTGAGTCATGAACAAAGTCGAGTTGTGACACTTTTCGCATATTATGGTCCATTTCATCATCCGTCTTTTCATCAAACCAAAAAACACACAAAGCTTCAATGGTTTTTGCGTGTTCTATTCTTCTTCCTTCAATCCAATCTCGTATAGTTTGGTCTTGTCCACAGATAAACTCAAGTAACACAATTTCCCTCATTTCATTTCTTCACTCAGTAATATTCCTACCCAATTCTTATCCCAATAAGAGAAAACATGACATAAAATTTGTTGTAGCAGGATATAAAATATCATGAAAATGATATTAAACCACTTCATGAAAGGCTAACAAGACATTTCTTGTTTACTTTGCTTATGACTCTTTGTCGCCAATCCGGAATGACAAAAAGAGAAATCAACAACTTTGAGAATAATGGAGCATTAAAATGAACCAGTTATGGGATTGAACGTATGGAGACGGAAACCTTCATAATTTCCAGTTATGGATTGACGGATTGGTTTTGAGTACTTGCTGCCGTGGTATAAACTGGGATCAGATAAAACCATCAGTTACCAAACAAGTTTCAGTGAGCCGTAAATCTGAAGATTCAATCTGACTCCAATTCCTTATTTTATTTGAGATCACAAGGACCGTCTCTTCCTGCTTCTGCTCGCCAAGTTGAATCCATTGCCCTCTTTTCTTGTTTGAGGGATTTGAGAAATTGGAGGGGTGCATCTTAATCAGAATCAGAAGCGCTAACTGCAGAACAAGTGTTACACTAGAGCGGGGTAGAGAAAGGAGAGAAAGTGCATTAAATTGCCATGCAGCCCGGTTGAACAGTCTGCTCCTGCTGTACTCACTTCCGGATAAATGGCTGGGTCAGCACCAGCCTCAGTTAGCACTGCATTGCTTGCACTTTGCTTTAAAGCACAACTTCATTAGCCACGGTTCACCAGTCCAATTTAAGCCCATCCTGACTGACTATCTACACCAGATAACCTCAGTTTAGTCTAAAATTAATTCAGACCGATGCAGTATTCAGCGGATGCAAGTCTTTAGATCAGGCAAACCTCCCATTTCTTATCCGTTTTTGAGTTATTTTACTTTGTTTCAAACAAGGAATATGTAAAAACTAATAGTCGCCATCGCATACTACGTCTTCTGGGCTGCGGCTGCACTGCATATAAAACAGGATCATTTCGATAAAGAAGGTGCTCTTATTTGCAATGGAGCAATAAAATTTGGAAATTTAGAAACTTGGTATTCCTCCTGGAAGATGAGTAATGGGACTTGAGAAGTCGACAGGAAAAATTCTTTTGATGAGTCCACCACCTGTCACTCCACGACCCAAGGCACGCTCGTCGACTTCCTTCCGTTTCCAAATTTCCACTGCCATCGCCACCACCAAACCCGGCAGCACATTTTCTATTCCTTGTCCTCCATCCAGTGCTCGTGGTTTAGTTTGAGCTTTCTCCACAAAAGACAAAGGCGGATTAAATCCCCGCTTTCCCATCAAGAAGGGGAAAGATTAACGACTTTGGACTGAATTTGATTCCCAATTTAAACTGAATTTAGTCAAATCCAACGTCTTCGTATTTTGATGGAGGATTACTTCTGACTAAATCCGAAATCCACCCACTCCAACAAACCATCCCAAAGTTTATTAGGTTCACATTGAACGGTCATTGATAAAATTACATTTTAAATTTCTACTTCATGTCACGTCCAAATTTTTAGTCATCTTAAAAAGCGATGAATTTTGTGGGACTTGACAAGAATTCGGATGTCAGGATTGCGTTTTCTCTCTTCAGTTTCACCGAGCTGATACAAGTAAGCAATGTCAGAATAGTTTTCAAATTTGCACATTATCAAATATTATAGCGCAAATCCAGGCTGGCAATTCTATCGCAAAAATATTTGTGTCCAAATAAAGCATGTCAGCCAATGTACGTATATGACAAATAGTATTCGAGAGTCAATTCGGCAGCAGTCAAGTTTCATTCCGGATAAAACAAAATAAAATATGAACACGTTGGAAAGTCTGCACTGATGAAAAAGAAGGCATAAATTTTCACACTTGTTTGAAATCCTACTCCACCCACCAACGAGATTTATGAATATTCAAGTGGACCCATTCATTCTGCAAGTGTAGTCGCACACTTCATATCACATCAGGCAAACAAAACTCGAGTGTGAAAAATGAGGGAGCAAAAGCCTCACTTAAAATGGTGCCAACTAACCGAAGCACCATTTTATGAAATCAGTAGAGAATTGCTGAGCTCGGAGGTATGTATGATTTTGTCACGAGTTGTAAAATTCGTCCTAAATATGCAAGCAAGCAAAACAAGGGGCTGTGTTGATTTGCATATCATCTGGTGAAAGCCTTGATTTGCAAAAAAGTTATGCAAATCAGCTTATTTGCCATAAAGCTTGTTTACTTTTATAATCGGGACAGTGCAAAGTTGCTGACTGTATCCGTTTAGTCAAAATGTTGGCATATGTCAAGTGACACAGTTTCTCAAGTTGCAAGTTTATGAGAAAGCACTGAAATGGGATTTAAGCGTATCTGAAAAGTTTAGTCGTGATTATTGTGTAGGCTTAGAATCTCTTGTTAATTTCTACGGATGACTTTTGTCTTACTAATGTTTTATTCCTAAAGTTTTGTTTCCTTAAATAAAATGCAGTTGTTTTATACGTGGTCAAGTATCATGTGCAACTTTCATTTTCAGATATATATTTAAAAATCAAGTTAATATGGAATTTTTTAGAAAACAAAACACCAATCAATCCCGATCAACTTTTATCTAGAGACTGATCCTGCCTGATCTTTGATTATCATTATTTTTTGCATGTCTCTCCTTCGCCAGCTTGATCTTGACTTGTTTTGCTCTCCCAACTGGAATCTGCTTGTAGTCAAGTTGATGGTAATCGAAATCAACATGGCGGAAAGGAAGAACACGTCCTTTGGGAAATCGAGATGCATCGCATCTCGATCTCGTTTTGTCGGTGCATGATCTTGCGTTTGAATATCTGGAAACGATCTCCCTTCAATTCAGTAAAGTAGCATTTCCCGTCATGTCCGGAATAGATAGATTAGTCTGCTACTCTCAGTGCAATGCACTTTAATAAAAAGAGACAAGTGGTACAAAAAAAATTAATTTCAGACAACGTATAGATGCACAAAATTTTGTCATGAATTGTTGTATTCAGGCCTTTCTGATGAGTGAATATTTCTCATTTTTTTGTCACATCTAGTCAGTCTTTGACCATTTGCTATGTCCTCTGTATTTTTAAGACACAGCTTTTCTGAAATATTTAAACAGCAACAAAATCTGGCAAAGCAGATCGCTTTATGGTACTCAAAACTTTTTTTAAGACATTCAGCAACCACAATTTGAAAACTAAAACTTTTTCTTACATCATGTTCCACAACCACCCGCCCACACACATTCTCGTTCGCATCATTCAATCCATTTTACACTGCTTCACAATTTATTGGTACTCTGTCGTCCGTTGCCACCAGACGCCAAGCCAAGGAACTCCACACACACATTGCTCGCAACTTACGACAGCATTTTGAGAAGGAACAGCCCAGCACGTTTTGCACATTATGTTTATTGCAACCATGTTGGAACAGCTAGCTTAGGGCTGTGGCTGGTTCTGGTATTGAATATAATGGATTTAAGTGGTCTGGCCTTAGTTGGGCAAAATATGAAGGAGACTTGCTTGACAGTTATTTTACTCCCCGGATGCACGCGACTTCATTTCATTCTATACCATAGTCAAGTAAGAAAGTAGTAGATATTAGATAAAATAAAATTCGTTCAAACTTTTACTTGGAACTAAAACTGTAAGACGATCGGCTCAAATATTTACGCAAGTGAATGTTCAGCTGCAGTCCAGACGCTGTAAATTACTTTAGCAAAGTAATCCAAGAAAGAAAGTTATATTTATATGAGTATCCTCATGCCCAGCTTTACTTTCTCCAGCTTCATTCCGTGCTTTGCTTATTGCGTAATATGTATACCGGGAAAGGGACGTGGGGTGCCATAATTTGATGTGATATAAGTACGTTTCACGCACAGGATCAAGGTGAAGAAGATGAGCAGTTGCATTACAACTCAGGGGACTAAAAGCATTTCCAAATTTCGTCGAGATGTCTTTGACCACGGGTGGTTCTGGTTGGTGGGATATGCGATACATCGTCTTGTGAGGTATAGGAATAGATAAATGATCACCTTGATCATGGGATGCCAGATCAGGCCACGCCACAATTGCCTGGCCATGAGTTATGGTGATACGCATTGCACTATCATTGTTCGATACAACCTTCGCAAGTATTCTTGCATCTTTGCATGCCTCCCACAGGTGTAGAGATATACACACAACAGACCCTGTACAATCTCCACGTTCTCGCTATGTATAAATAACGTTCACATTATTCAAAACCTGAAGGCGGTGATAACCCATTGTCGTGTTGAACATGGGTAAGTTGTGGTTGATTTCTCCACACTGAGCAGGATTCTGAATGGAGCACTTTCTCCGGTACACACACCAGGAATAGATTTACGTGCATTAGATAAAAATTTCCATTCCTTACGCAATTTTTTTAGTTTCTCGCCATCCATAGAACGAAATACTTAGGTTTCAGAAAAGGTTTCAGAGAAAGCTTCGTATGCACGTGGAAATTTTGTTTGAATTTTTTTTCGATATATATTAGCTTCCAAAATCTTTACTCTGCACCAGTCGAACACGCCACGATGGTGATGCGGTTTCGTCAATAGTAACTTATGTAAAGAAAACGGGAACAAAAGACATTATCAAATATCGAGCAAGTACGAAACTGTTTTTGAAAGGATCCCGCAGGTAGTGAAACTGGATTTTATGTTGGATTCGATTATTGATGCTTTCAGCTCTCAGACGAAAAAGAGCATCACACCAGGACACCGCTTTTTTAGCTGGTTCCTAGTTCCGGTTTTATTTCCTACTATTTTTTCCAAAACGTGGAGAAAGTAGCTACTTTCACTCAGTGTTTAGACAATGGTTGAATGCAATAACTGTTCAGGAATTGCTTTCTCTTTTTATTATGTCATCGTAATTCACGCTAATGTTCCATCTCAACGTTGATGTGGACTCTATAGCAAGTCCAGGGAGTTGGGTCTAATTCAAGCTTACAAAGACAACCAGCAGAATTTTCGTTGTCCACCCCGCAATGAAAGTTCATGGCTCGTTTTCTGGTGGATAGAAATTGACAATATCATAATTTCCATTAAAATGATTCTTTGGATTTAATAAATTAAGTTGTACTATGTAGTAGGTCGACGCTGTTTTCAATTTTCAAGCCTGCCATTATGTGGTTCTGTTAAAATCTTAATTAATCTCTGTAAATTGGCACTGGTTTCCAACATTTGACAAAGATTTCTTCTTGACACAAACGAAAGAGAAGGAAAATAACAGCTTAGACATTGGGACAATCACACAAAAGCAAAATGGAGCTGAGGACATTTCTAACCAGAAAATAAATGGCAAAATGGCATAATCACCATTTATATGATGACCACCATGATGACCGCAATTTGTCCTATTTCTCTTCACTCGTTCCTTTGATGGGGTCCTTGACGCAATTTTACAATGTCTGAAATACACAATACAGCACTTTCTTCATTACTTTTTCTAAGTCTTGGTACCATTTATATGATGACCACCATGATGACCGCAATTTGTCCTATTCTCTTCACTCGTTCCTTTGATGGGGTCCTTGACGCAATTTTACAATGTCTGAAATACACAATACAGCACTTTCTTCATTACTTTTTATAAGTCTTGGTAGCATAACGACATCAGCAGTATTTTACACAATTAACGACGGCGATTTCTCCATTTTATTTTTGGTTAACTAATTTTTAAAAGTTGATAGATTCAGATTTAAATGTATTCAAGTTAGTCCTTTAGTACATATCTGTGTCTTTTCATGAACCAAAACAAGCTTTCAGGAAATCGGGGGAGTCAACAAATCTAGTATTTGGTTCAATTATGACTATCATAAGACGACCTTGGACCATAAAATGCAAGATTTAAAAAAATAATTCCAATGCAGCCAAGTCATCCTTGGATTGTCTGTGTCTCCGCTGTTTTTGTGCAGCTCAGCAGAGATGATGCCAAATTCATTTTGATGTCACTCATAATTGTTGATGGAATTTCAGCCAACAATATCTTTTCTTTGTTATATATTTCTGGGTCAAATGCAAATGTTCTGAAATATTTGCAGAGTTTGTGCTTCAGCACTATAAATTATGTGGTTGTATCATTTCAAATCACAAAACAGCTCAATTTTATTATATCCGGAGGACGGAAGTCCAAGTCCACAGTTGAGAAAGAAGCCGGAATCCAAATAGAATATCAACCAAACCCATAAACTAGTGTATGGAACACTTTAAGTCATAAATCTCATCGTCGGAGAAAGTCTGAAAGTTTTCTCGGTTTACTTATCTACAGAATATTATTCAGCGGTCACTTCGGATTTCACTTTATGCATGTATTCGGCCTTGTTAATTTGTTAATACTACTTGTATTCATTTCCACTGTTCCAGAACAATATAAACAATTAAGCTTAAAAGGTAATTCTTAGCGAAAGTTTAAATGATTCTGATGCCAATTTGTATTTCACCGAAAAAATTTATTGTCCCCAATTTAGTATTGGCGATGGACACAACTAACCGTTCTCAAACCCAGTCTAGTACGTTGGTGCAGACCCATCACGACTTTCTCTTTTTACGGAACCAACCAAAATCCCAAGTGGTTGTAGATGCTCTGTATAGGGATGCTTTTGTGGCCACAATTGACTATAGGAAAAACTAAAGATATAAAATTAT
>JAAXNX010002338.1:0-13795 GCA_036491905.1 Folsomia manolachei
AAAGGGTGAAAGCGCTCAAACTTAATCTGCTGTTTCTATACCCAGGCACGTTTTTTCGCCTTTTTCCACTTTAAGCAATGGAATCCACTGCGCATTTCCTGGTATATAATGAGATTTAGTCTGTTTAAAGGTTTTAAGAGTTTGATAAATTGCGAACTGATTTTAATAATATCGTGAATATACATATGAGGAACGAACGAACGGACTATAAACGAAATAGTGAAAATTTTCGCTAGATTTTAACATGTGGGCAAGCTGGTAATAATGGATAAATGAGGATAGCTATTTAGTAACTGTCACAAGCCTTTTCATGCTGTGAGTTGCAAACTTTGCAAACTTTTTGATGGACTTGCCACAATCTTGACAAAATTCAAACTTTTTGCTTCTGTTCTTTTATTACTTAGCTATTAAATAGTTTAGTAGTATGGTGGAGAGCGTAAAAGGAAAAATGCGGGGAAAGATAAAGTCATTTGTTTCCATCACTTGAGTGCTAGTCGTGGCTTTAAGTTGCTAAAGTTGGTAAGTATCCAATTGACCATTTTGGTTTGTAGTGTAGTAAAACATTTAATATAGGTATATTCGTTTGATGCATGCCTGAAGCACTACAAATAAGTTGGATATATTTTTTAAATATGCACAGATGCCAAAAATTGTTTGATTTTGTTCTATTTATACTATCCTTTACTATCATATTTTCTATTGGAAAGCAATTATGTACAAAATTTTGAAAATTTTGTGGGAGTGAATTAACCAATGACCTGCCAACTGACGAACCTGTCTCGCCTGTCTATCTGTCATTTACATTTGCATCTGCCCACACAACTAACTGTAACTACTGAGTACAGTGCATCTGGTAAGTACAACTTTCTCCGCCTGCATCACCGTGCTGTAGCATGCGTCACGGCTTGTTTGACATTTAACTCGACGGATGAATAGACAATTTTCAAGCTTTCTCGAACTCCGTTTCAATACAAGTAATTTTCTATGCAATTTATAATTTATTTTCACTCACTGCATTCAAACTCTTTGCCAACCCAAGGACTAACTTTTCAATGAATAGCTTTTGAATACAGCTTATTATTTAGCAATGCTTTATAGTCAACTTCTTCCACAACTGTCCAACTCTGAAAATTGTATGATAACAACATCAATGTCGAGCCATTCCCAATTCAACCTTGACTCATGTCGACTTTCTTTATCGCAGTTTTGTATGAATTGTCTCCTCTTTATTTGTACCAAATAAGGAACTCGCATTGAATGAGATGGGAGTGACAAGTATTGGAGTTTAAATTTAAAGTAATTCGTAGAAATGATTGACATCTTATTTACGTGAGTTTTCTATTGTCACTATTACATTCTCCACAATTACCCAACACTCATGCCATCAACCACATTGACTTGTACCATTTTGAAGTTGAGTTATCAAAAACAAAACAAAAATAATAAATACATTTAGTGGTGGCCCAATTATCATTAAAGGGCGAATAACTCCGCGTTATTGGAGTAAATAATCAACAAAATGCATGATCAAACCAGTAGCGAAGAATTTCTTGACATATGGATAAAGGTTGAAGGTACCATACCGTGGATTTGGTAAGGAATTGTAAATATCCTAATATCCATTTGCAAAAAAAATCCAACGCATTCCTCTTGTAAATAAATTGTAATATAGCACGCAATAAAACAAAATTCAATATAAAACAAAAAAGATTTTGAACTAAGACGATGCGGAACTGAAGTATGAGGCAGGTCGATTCATATTACATGTCCATACAAGAAATACGACTATGATTGAATTTCACATTCAAATTGTAATACGGTTGCCTTACTATGTATTGCAGTGTTATAAATAGGCTACACACTCTTGTTATTATCAACGAGCTGACATGGGGTATTCTTGTGAAACAGTGTGTGAGCTAATCTGCTTTGATCTATGGAAGATTTGAGATTTATAAAGATTTACTCGTGA
Source organism: Folsomia manolachei (assembly GCA_036491905.1). NCBI lineage: Eukaryota > Metazoa > Arthropoda > Collembola > Entomobryomorpha > Isotomidae > Folsomia > Folsomia manolachei. The sequence continues at coordinate 1,970 of JAAXNX010002338.1, forward strand.
TCGATCGCTTTAACCAAGTTGCAGAAAATGAAGGAAAGTCAAAAGCCGCCTGTTAATGGTTTCATCAATAACGGGCTATTTTCCTCACTGCCAATCCACATTAGCGTCTCAAATGTACCAACTACTTATTTCAAAACTCGTTAAATGCTATATCATAATATCGTCGTTGTGTTGCTTGAAATTATTTTCAAAAACAATATTTTATAGGAAATGACGCCTTCAATTCATCGCGAACCAAATCTTTGGAGTAGTAGTAACACATTGGCTCGGGTTATTTGAAGGCCGCACTGATATTTTTTTTCCTTGGCTCGAGATTTTGCATCAGATTGGGGCTTAGGAAAAAATAGTTGTAATATTTCAGCGTCGTCCGAGTGTCCGAAGGCTGGGTTACTTGCTTTCACTCAAAAACTTTAATTTCACCCTAGAACGATGTTGGCATTACAAAAAAACGAAAATTGCTCGCCGGATATGTGTAAAGGAAAAGCTCTGAGCTTCCTATATAACATAAAATTTAGCTTTTTTTTGGCAACAAATATTCATTTTATTACACTCGCATGAAACTAACAATTGACTCGATGGTTGATCTCGACTAAACACATTAAAAAAAGTTGCGCTTAAAAACACATGCACAGGATGCATGTATAGAATCTGTATTTACATTTAAAACCGTAATAGAAATTTTTTGAAAAATTTGTGTGTGAAGAACAATCGTAAGTCAGTAACATTTTGTTTTGTAGAATTATAAATAAGTGTCTTTACTAGTCATTAATCCATTGCCAATCCGATCAACTTAAAATTCAAGCAGAGGTGTTTGGCACATGACCAGTTTCAGATATGTATGACTTGTTAGTTGCTTGATTTCGAAATGATTGCGAAGGAACTGCGCGTGGTGATGATGCATTTATTCACAAAAGTAATATGATTTCGTTCGCAGTTGCTTTTTAAATCCAGAAACAGCGGAGATTTATCGCATGTCTTATTAAGCTTATGTAGTTGAGGATGGGATATCTTATCTCTTTGTTAAGTAATTGGGCGGCCCGACACATCGCTGTAAAAATAAAAATAAACAAAAACAGCAATGAAATGCATCCTCTCAACTAAACTGGCAATTTCTTATGAATTTAGTACTGCAATGAAGCTGAACGTATCTCCACAATCTGAAGTGAATTACTGCAGTACTCGTACGTCTTATGCAACTAAGGTAAATTGTGTATTTTCGCTACAATTTTGTCATATTTGGGCCATTACAACAATGTTCTGTAATTTTGCTGCATCTCTGTCCAAGACATATTATGAAATGAATAAAATTATAATGAAGATAAAGCCATACCCTATCCACGTCATTAAACACAACTCCAACCAAACATAAGCGTAACCATACGTCTTTTCTCTTGGTTTAATATTACGATATTTCAATAAAGTTCCCATTCATTCTAAGGAAAATCCTGAACTCAACATCAGAAATTATTATATGCATCATAAACTACGAAAATGATAACTCACCTTTTTGCCATTCTCGCTTTCTGTCTGGCTCTTGCTGCCCTTTTCTTCAGGCAGCAAATTACAATCAAAGCTGAAATGGAATAACATCACATTTAAATTTGAATTGTTCAATGGGTTGGAATCATAAATGAAAACATTCCTTACCCACGATGGGGAAGATCAATATGCTTGAAACAATGGGTACGATTACCACTTCGGGCGAAACTGTGACATACAAAAACCAAATTTAGCTTACAAGTCTTTTAATAAAGCTCAAAACAAAGTAGTGATACACTTATTGTTTATCATGTAATAGATGGATTTCAAACTGAATTTTGTTGCATTCGGTAATTAGAGGTATCAATGTAAAGGAAACTGATACAGTCTGCAGAGCATGTGGCAGGAGTTTTGAAGTGAAAGTTCTCAATTTGTAAAACGCCGTTTGTGATTCATCCGTGATGTGCCGCTTGATAAGTTATTAGCAGCAAGGGTACTTGGATAATATTGCTTGGTTAATCTCTGTTAATCTAGTGTGTGCCAATTTTGTCATAATGAATGCACGTGAAAGCTGTTGTTCAAGGGAGAAAGTCTGAGTGAGACAGACCAAATGGGATTGACTGACATGGTTCAAAGAAAATCTCCCAAAGTCCATCTCTCTGACAGTAACATTCCTTCAAGCTTTCTGACATGAATGACACACGTCTAGATATTATTACTCACTTATCTTTTTATGCTATCCTATATCTATAAAATAGTGCAAGGCTTAAAATTATTTTAGATTTAGTTTGATCCATGCCCGCTTTTGCAATTGTACATAATTCATTTTTTATATGGCCATCACGCAGATAACATAACCAACATATAAAAAACTATACAAGTATTTTTTTGACTTGCTAGCCATTGCTTTAAACAGTTCATTATTTTTTTGTTTTTTAGTTACACTGCGTTGTTGTAAGAATGTTTTATGTTTCCGTCCTTATGTTTGATCAGTTGGGCATTGCAATCTTTCACTTTATAGGATAGAGCGCTAAGGCAGCAACAGAATGGTATGGTAGAAATTGTTACAATAAATATTTTTTTTCATACCATTCCACTTACTTTTGGTTGTTGGTTTTTGTGGCACCACATGCTACGAATAAATATTAGAAGGGATGAGAGATAACAATGTTTACCAGAAACATAGTGTCCGGATAACACTGACAGGAGGAAGTTGTATTTGGTAAAAGGATAAAACAATCTCCAGCAAAAACTAACCAACCCCCAATTTTTGTGATGTGTTCAACGTTTGTGGATATAAATAGATGCGTATTGCTTAATTTCATTTTATCAAATGCCTTAATTTTCTTCACATATTTTGAGTACTCGAATTTGAATTTAACAATATACTCAACGCTAGAACGAACTCTTTTTAACGTCACATTCACAACACCCGTTACAAGATACGATAAAACAGTAAGCTTTACAATCTCGGCCTCAAAATGAAGCTTGTATTTACTTTCACCGACCAATTTCTTCAACATAATGGACCCATCCAATCCAATCCACCCAAATGAAATCAGGATACTAAGCCCGATCACTCATTCTATTCAGTAGCACAAAATCGCGAAAAGTAATACCTTACTCACTTTTCTTTCGTACTCCCTTCAACTTGCCTTTACTTTCCACCACATTCACTTACTTTGACCATAATCATCAAATCCTACTTTCCGAGTTTGAGCCAATCTGAGAAGTCGATGCCATCAACGACTACCACTGCGAACTCTAAATTCGAATAAGAAAGTAATGGACAAAAAGCGAGTAAGAGGATATAAAGTTTAATTCAGAAAAAGGTTTGTACCAAATCCAATAGTAGTACCATTGGTATTCATTGGGCGTTGGAATACACTTTCGACTGTGCCGTCAGCCGAAAACATTTTGATTTTTCAAACAAATGCCTCAAAAACTAGATGTTACGTTGTAAAACTCTATAAAAATTGTAACTGCATAACCGAAATTTGAAGATGAAATATTTTTATTACGTTATGAATTGTCTTAAGCTTGACTTCGTCTACCGTAAGGTCAAAACGAAGAGGACGGCACTGATGAGTCGGCGTATGCATTTTAATTATAAGTCAGAAATTTTTATAATGACCATTTTAACATTTTCGCATTTTAATGTACTTCTCCTTGAAGCAATCCACAGCTTTAAAAACTCCCAGATATGAATTTCTGCTGACAAATCACTCAATATTTTTCTCCATAATCTTTTGCTAGACTGTTGATATTCGCTGGATGGTCTGGTACTCACAGCTAACTCAATTTCTTGGATTGCAGTGTTTATGCTTTGGCTGGAGTTAGATGAAGACATAACACACAGACGCATCCTCAATGATAAGTAAGAGTGGCGTGGCATTACTTAATAACAACCTCCTAACTGAGTCCCTAAGCCAAACTCAACCGATCAAGTGAGTGATTGAGCTCACCCCACCACGCCAGGCAACCAATCCAATTCTAAGCCAAAGGCGGAAATGGGCCAAATGGAGAAAGTAAATAGCTTATTTGCTATTGAATGCAATCCCCCGAGAAATTGTGAACTAACAGAGAAAGCTTGACCCATGATCCCAGCGAATCTTTCCATTTCATCAAGACTAATTCCATCGAGTGGAGCACTTTACTAAACGAAAGGGAGAAAGGGCTGAAAATGCAATTGGATCGTCACAATTTTTTCTTATTTGGAGGTAACTACAAGTTTTCATATAAACTTTATTTAAGCTATTTCTGCCATAACCTTCTAAACCCAAAGCTGAAAACAAAATGAAGGAAAATGGTAAAAGTACAAAAAGAAAGTGTTCTACAGTGTCTTTTTATAATATTGTAGGTGCTAAATATCATACGCAAGTGTTGCCACTGACGTACATACTACAAGTCACAATGGGCACGAGAGACAGTAATAAATATAGGACAACTTTCTACATTAAACTCCAACCTGAACAAGTTTTGGGGTTGGGTAGAACGATCCAAAAAATTCCCTATGGAAGATGAAGTTCGGTTTTCATCTGGGTTTGTTGGAATGCATTCCGTTCTATATTGCATACTGCATGCAATTCTAAGGCTGTGATATGTTTTCAAACAAGGTTAAACTTTGTTTTAAACGTGCAACTTAATTAGCAACTATACATACATCTATTTGAGTATGTGACAAATGGTTTCCTTCAAGCTGATTGATTTCTTGGACTGTCTATTACATCTAGGCTGCCTAAATAAATGTCCCACTCCCGAGAGAAAAAAGGAATCATTTAAATAAATTGGATTTCAAACTGACCCAGCATGTATCTTCGGAACTTGTCCCATATGTGACGCAACTGGCCGTTCATAGGCATTTAAACTCTTGAAGTAAACAAACGCATGCATTGTTCTCTCTATCCGTTCATGTTCTGTCGATCCATTCGAATTGGTTTGTGGCTGGTGAGGTAATGAAATTGAAAAATGTTCCAAATCCCTGGACACGTTTGCGTTGACATTTAAAAAATGAGTTTAGACATTCGTTCCCTTCTTAGAATCGGCAAATACATCTGGGATGAGAGTGAAAAAGTCCACATGAATCGAACACACTTTTATTTAACGAACCTGACTGACGTCTTATAGGCAAGCAATTGATGTAGTAGTACTGGTACAACAGGCAGGAAAAAACGGCAAGAAGAACAGAACAAACAGAAGAAGAAGGTTATTTACTGGTAACGAGTGTTCCTGCAGAGTAACTTGTAATACGCAATGCAGACTGAGAGTACCTGCATTTCCTAACCGAATCAGAATAAAGGAATGGACCATTTACATTTTGAAATTCTGATTGCATAAGAGTTTTAAACATGTAGTAAAATCCAAGTAAAGAGTTATCTCTAACTTCTTCTGCTGGTCGAGAGCTTTCTTCTTGCACTTTTGAATGGCTAAGGTTAGCATCGTGGTTTTGTCCTATTTTTTAAAATGCTCTAATGATGATTGCACCCACATTTAGAAAAGGAATATCAATTACAAACAAAGCAGCTTGGAAGATGGACGAAGAGTGCTAATGGCTTCATTTACAAAATGTTGCAATTTGTATTTAACTGGGTGTACCAAAATAAAGTGCTGGTAGTTCTCGATGTGTGGAGAACGACCCGCATTTTCCACTGATTAGACTTTTGTTTTTATACCCTCTATTTGAACTAAGGAGAAAAACGCTATATTTGTTCGGACGGATTTGGCCCACTAAAAAGGAAGTCTCCAAACCCGGTTTTTAATATTTTCATACCGGATTGGCTGTATTGTAAAAATTAAAAGATGTTCCATGCTTCCTTTGGTAAGAACTCTCGTTGTTAACTTTTAAATAAAAAAAACTGTAACACCATCTGGAAACTTGGTCCCCATCATCAATCTTTGTGATGAAATACATCGCCCCTTTTGTTCATTGTCAACTTAATTTCCCGTCTAAATCTACATCATTACCCAAGTTTCAACTAGTTTTTATTTAACTTGCAATATCTATACCGTGAGAAGAAAAAGCTAAATGAAGGAAAAACGATTGCGTTATTTTTACAAGTTTGACAATGAAAGTGGAATTACCACTCCATGAAGTCCAATCATTTTCTTGAGAAATGTAAAATCGCAGCAGCATACTTATTCCTATGCTTCTTGGTTCATAAGCTTTTCCCATGTCTAGGAATGTTGAGCTTACTAGAGAAAAAAATACAAATCCCAACTTTCAGCGACTCAACTTTTCCAAGAAGTTTGCCCTTATCATCAACTGAGTAACCCTTTTTTCCTTCCCTTCTTCTTACTTTCACCAGACTCAATTTCATTTTTCCTTAGGGTCGAGACTAGATCGAGGGGACAGGCATTCAAGGCTATTGTAATCTTTCATTCAGCAACACATGCATATATCTGTACATACATATTTCATATTAGTATATATGTAGAAAAGGGAAAATCTAGTAACCACGACCTTCTTTAGTACTAATACCGTCTGCTGTTTGCAGAATGCTACAATAAGAAATATCGAAACTGCAAAAACTTATGACAGAGTGAATGAGAATGAAACTGTAGTGTATGACTTATAACATGACATGATGTGATATCCCTAGTCACCATTTATTCCACACGACGATCTCTCTCATGAAACTTTTATTGTAGCTCTAGCTGAGAAAGGATTAGAAAAAATTCCTCTACTCGTCAGCAACTGTTTCAAAAAATCATTGCTGACTTAACTGGGTACAAAGAATTATACAACATAACCAATATCTTGCCCCATGAGCTGAAGTCAAGTGTCGCATGTTGCTCATTTTGTGCAATATTGTCTGAATGGGATGTAACCAAAAAGACACTGGTTCAACCATATGGAATAAATGTGGAGTCAATTTGCTTAACACCAACTTAACACCACAGACAGAGATTGCTGAAAATTAGATTGGTTAATACACCAGAAATCAAACCGATTAACTTTTAACTAACTATGTAGTCGTGATCCTCCCTTCTTCCTTGAGTTGACTATAAGTCTAAATCCATCAATTTCTCTTCATTATGTTTTTTCTCGCTCATATTGCAGCATTTATACGGACGTTTTGTTCCGAAAGCGATTTCGAACGGTCGAAATAACCTAAAACCTAATGGTGTAAACGAGAAAATGCCTTCGAATTTTGCATATATCTGTAAAGCCGAGTCCAATAACTAAAATTTAAAATTTCATAAAAACTTCAACATTAGCAATAGAAACCCAAATACGTTCTAGTTAAAAATCACACTCCCAATATAGCGTCAATGAACGAATCTCTATTATGTACATCCGCACTTGCCAGTTCAAAACCCACTACTAAAAAAAATGTTTCATGTCGTACCATCGTAATATGTTTTGCTTGGTGAACATGTCATTGTCTCATAATATGTATACTCCTCTTGCAATTTATTTTATAGTTTTTACAGCTTTGACACTGCCTCATACACCAGCAACATTCTTTACTTATGTACAATCCGAGTTAAAAATAGCTTTACTTCAAACAGAGGCTCGCGTTAGGGTCAAGTCAAAAGTCAACTGTCTTTTTTACATCCACTACAAAGGCAATCTTATCCTTTCTTGGATTGGTATGGTCATAAAAGTTCACCACAAAAACAAATACCAAAAAACCCTACCTACCCATGTACGTCATCTCTTTCAATAAAAAGTACACACGAAACAGCATCAAAACAGCGAGGCAGACATTTAGTTGTCGTCATTTTGTTTCAGGACAAGTGAAATTTCACTTCGCTTTCTTTTGTATATTTACAACCGAGGAGTATTTGGCCTCACTTTTCTTTCTACTTGTACATATCAAACGGAAGAATGTAACTTAAAAGTTTTGAGTTCAAAGGGCATGGTCCCAAACCGAAGAGAATTGAAGAAAATATGTAGAAAAGGCAAAGTGAAAATGAAGAGATTTTTTGCACACAATGCAACTTTTAAGTGCTTCAGCTTCCCCACAAAAGAACGTCTTGGGATAACATTGCTTTGCCAGGTTTTTTGTTGTCTATTTTTATGACCTCCTCAACCCCCTGTGGAGTTCACTCTTTGGCTGCTGTAGTAGCAGACAATGCCAACTTTTCAGAGTGGTAATAATAAACAATTCATGAAAAATCAGCTTAACTCTTTTTCTTTTGTGACATTTTATGCATAAAAATTTCCGTTCCGTGATTGTCTCATTGTGGATCGTTGTCACTACAATTATTTACAGTTGAATTAATAATAGGTAGAAGGAATAAACTTACCTGTGGGGTAGATGATGATTACCCTTGTCTTATTTGGCACTAGGGCATTTGCCTCACGAACCTTCACATCCGTCATCTCATTGAGACGACAATTATTAAAGGTGTTGGGAATAACTTGATATAATTGTTTGGTTTGTTTATTAACACTTGACAAAGTAGCACTAACCAACCTCTTGTTAACAGTTAGTTAGCCATGATTTCATAATGTATTGTTAATTTTATTACGGGTAACAAACTTTGGTGATTGATTAATATCAATGCCATGCAAGGTAAGATGACCGACATATAAATTTATGGTTGATACTTTCTAATCAATAAATCCCTTGATAAGTCGGATATTTTATCACTTTACTTTTAGGTGACCACGCTTTCTCTTGCAATTGCAATACACGAAGGTATTGATGCTTCGATCAAGTTAGAAATTATTATTACGTTTACTTTTCAACCCTTCTTTTGAGATAGAGATTTTGTGTCTCAACTTGAGACTCCTCGCTCCGTTTGACTATTCATCAGACTCTTGGTCTTCAACCACATCCACTTTCACCAAAGTCTGAAGATGAACTGAACTCGGTCTCAACTTAGCGGAAAGATCAGAACAGAGCGAGTAAAATACAGAGCCAAGCAACGTAACGCTTGGGATGAAGTTGCGTGTGGTAGCTTTGTTAAAGTAGATTTCGTCTTTTTTTACGGTACAAGCATTTTATTTATTTATATATAGTACACATGCACGACTTATTGTTTGTAAATATGATACAAATTTAACGAATTTATTAAACCCGAGAAAATCAATCCTAGCACTTTGTTCTNACACATGCACGACTTATTGTTTGTAAATATGATACAAATTTAACGAATTTATTAAACCCGAGAAAATCAATCCTAGCACTTTGTTCTATTTATACAGAGTGGTTGAATACATGTCGATACCGTATCCGGTTCTTTGTCCAATATTATTAAGACTAAAACGTAGCAAAAATAAAAGCTGTATGAATATCTTTCTTTTCTAAGAAGAGTTGCATGCTATCCATTTCCCATTTTAGGACTAACTTATGAATAATTAATTTGTAATCTTAAAACCGTAAGCCAGAATAGCAAATGATGTATTTTGTACAATGTAACATGCTTGATGACCTGATTACAACTCAACCACAATGAATATTTAATTACTAAAACGCTTATTGTCGGTGTGGTTGGGTTGGTTCATATTGTACTCCAGGTAGATTAAAATTATTACTATTTTCATTCAGGGAATTTCTAAAATGCAACCTATAGACATCAACTAACCACAGGGAGTTCAACCGGAGACTTGTCAACCTCTTCATTTAAACCCAATGAAAGTTTTCAGAAATTCATGCAATAAAAGTAAGAAACTAAGCGTAGATTGAATAGATAATGTCAAATTGAATTCAAGGACTCTTATAGCGAAAAGCATAACCAAGTCGAATGGGAAGAACATACAGCTCCGCGTTCTTAAGAAACTTGTTACTTCTGTACATTGTGAGATTAAAGCAATCAATACCGGATTTCTTTCTCCATTCTAAGAACAATTTCAAGTCTGAACTCAAAACTCCAATTTTGAAACGAGCACAAAAAAAATAAATGAATCACTCAGAAATTACAATTCCCAGAGCAGACTTGTGTATATATTGAGTTACACTAACAATAAGTCTAAATGAGGTTCATACAGCCAAGTAAAGGTACAAAAAGTTATTTATTCAAGAATTGTGGAAATAAAATCGTAAAAAACATCAAGCATTAGGCTGAAATTTAAACTAGGCGTTGTACCAACCCTCGTTGTCGGTCTGACCCCCTTCGTCAGGCTCATCATTAATTTCCGCAGTATCCATCAACTCACAGCCGTTTTTATTGTCAAGCATTCCAAAGTCGCCACTGGCTTGTTTTAAAAGGTGTTGTAAATAAGGATTTCCCTTTGCTTTCTCCCTGACGCCTTCAATAAGCTCTTGAACTTTGGACTGAAATATGGCATCTGCCCCTGGCTCTGTCACAACCTCACTTCCGTCCCCGTGGGCGGAAACCTGTTCTCTGCAAAGCTCTCTCATTTTTGCCATAAATTCTTCAATAACTTGATGGCCGCCCTGAAAATCATAACAGAGAAAGCTAATTATGTAATGCTTTTTACTGTGAAGTTAGTGAACATAACCTACCGTTTTATTTTCACGCCTCTTTTTAACAGCAGCTTCGCAGTCATCTCTGACCTCCTCTTGGCAAAAGTCTTCTAAAACCTTGGACATCACTTTTGCATTCTGCGTACAACATCTGCATTATTTAATTGCTCCCAAGACTTGTGCACAAATAATCAAACTAATCAAAAAGTCATACCTCTAAAACATCTTCCGGAAAACCAACATAACTTGCAACATGGATTCCAAAGCTGTGCAATTTTCAAAATTCGATATGTGAATCAAATTGTGAAAGAAAAATACAAATTTTTTTAATTATTTTTATTTACCTGCGATCACAAGGGCCCTTTTCGATTTTGTACAACATTGTTAAATTGTCCTTTCCCGTGACTGCGGTCACGTGGTAATTCACAACCGTTGGAATTTCGTCAGCCAGAGTGATGAGTTCATGGAAATGAGTCGCAAGGACACCGTAACATCCAACAGTTTTAGCCAAATATCTAAATCAAATGCATATGAAATAAAGAATGAAAATGGAATAAAGAAAAGTGCACAGAAAGAAACGTTGTAGATTCCAACACAGACAATACCTCGTGATAGCCCAGCATAAACCAAAACCATCGTAAGTAGAGGTGCCACGACCCAACTCATCAACGATCACAAGGGAGTCTACCGTTGCAGTCTATCAACAGTTGAAAATTGTACCATTGATTATAATACGAACAATTACTGATAAACAACGCTTTCGTAATGAGGAACCTTCAAAATGTAGGATGACTCAATCATCTCCGCCATAAAAGTAGAAACCCCTTTTGTCAAAGAGTCACTTGCTCCAACTCTACACAAAATGGCATCTATGATTGATACCTAAGCGAACATAACCAGAATCTTAGGAACACAAATCTTGACAAAATGCAAAAAGTAAATCATTTTAATTGGAATTTAAAATAGTAAGACCTCTGCTTCAGTTGCAGGCACAAAACATCCAACATGAGCAAGTAAAGTCGCCACTCCTACAGACCTTAAAAAAGTCGATTTCCCTCCCATGTTTGGACCTGAAATAATGTGCACATTGCAAAATACTTGGCTTAAATACGTAGCATATTTATGCAGTTAGTTTACCGGTAATAATGTAGAAATTTTGCTTTCCTGTAAAAAAAAATAAGAAAAATTGTTCAATTAATAGGCAAGATTTTTTGTTTTAGTAGAAAATAAATCACCTTTATCAAAATTTACGTCATTCGGGATGTAATTAACATTCGGAAGAGATTCAATGCAAGGGTGCCTCAAGTTAGAAAAACTCAGACGACCAGAGCCCTTTGGAAGGAGTTTGGGACGAATATATGGGTGAGGGGAATTAGCCGATATATACGCAAATGAACAAAACACATCCAGTTCGGCTATTATTCTTCCTAGTTGTTCGAAACAAACATGATAATCCGCTGTGATAAAA
>JAAXNX010002339.1:0-13794 GCA_036491905.1 Folsomia manolachei
ACCAACTTTGTGTTATATGTAGCTGAGTCGCAATCAAATCTTAATTTAGGTAGATAGCCAAATACTGAAATTGCTGCACTACTTGCATGCAGCAGCCATTATCAACCAACGTCGGGTTTATCAAATTGGAAAGTAATGTCTCATGTTTACATAAAATTACAGTAAATTGTAAATTATAAATGCATTTCAATCAAAAGCCATGATCACACCCACCCAGCACTTGGATGTCTTTATTCTTTTCCTGGTAAATAGCGATACAAGTTTGGCCGCAAGACTGAACTATTCCTTGCATGGGTAACAAACAAAGCAAAGATATTTTAATCTGGTAATGACCTGTGAAATCTAATACGGTATTGTTGCCTCGTAGTGACTACGTTCAATGAAAATAGGAGTTAAGGAGCATTTACTGATTTTGCAATGGAAAGATTAGTTTGAAAAGATTAGTTTGAAAAAAAATTAAGGAGAAATCTAGAATTTATATATTCAGATTCCCCAAAAAATTAAATCTTGTCTTATGTGAACGACCAACTGTTTGATCCGAAACATTCCAAGTTTATCAAACTGACGACACTATGGATCCAGGGCGAGATTTTTCTTCTTCCCAAAGACAAGACAATGGTGACGGATACAATGTACACACAATGGAGTGAATGGCTCTATTACAAATTAACATTTTACACGTCCAAATATGGAATCTCCTGCGGTCAATGCAACTATGAATATACGCTACATTACATCCCGTATCATTTGCTGCAGAAGATTAACTTTGATCACCTAACTTGTAACGAGGGATTACTTATACCACCCCCATTTATCAGTGGGGATAAGATACTTTACGGGTATAATTTATATGCTTGTCCACTAAAAACTCGTAAAACAGCTTGAGCTTTTGCCAACTATTTTAACAAATAATGCAATTTTTCTGAATCTGGCCATCAAACTTTGTTTGTCTTTTGTCCAAAATGACGAAAAAAAAACAAATTCATAAGATAATAAGCATCGTAAACAGAGTGGTTTTGTGTCGGCCAAGACTAGAGTACATCGGCTTAAACTTTAATCCAACAACTTTCGAGTAAAACGAAGCCAATAAAGGTGCAAAAAGAAATGCCCGTCGTCTTTTTTGCCGTCATTTAGTTTTGTTTTCTCTGCGCTTCATATTTATGACCGTCTTATCTTATCTTTATGACAAAGCATGCTGATATTTTTATTATTACGATATACATTGTCCTCCATTCTATACATTTTTGCCGTCAATCCCGCAAGGTCAATACTGAGTACCAACGAAGGTAAATGTGGTGGGTGGGGTACATGTATGTGCGCAGTATTGTTGCCGTTTCTGTTTGCTTATTACTTATCATCATTGCAACCAGGAATATAAAAATTTACACAGTTAAGTAGCTTTGGGTGGCACAGGATGCTCATCAACGGTGGGTCGGAAAGAAGTTGGAGGTGACATTACGCAACAACTTATGAGAGAGAAAAGTAAACATTGTGAAATACACACAATGATTGCTAAACAATCACCAACCAACCAGATTCCGTCCAATAAGCCAATGCCCTTGACTCTAGAAATGGAGATTTAACACTAACTGCTAACCATGTTCTGCTTATTCTTTGTCAGACAAACAGGCGAATTGCTTACGCTAATTACGAATATGGAAGCTTGTTTCTCAATATGCTGCACAATAATTTTGCATTTTCTTTCAATTTTGGTCATTACTTCTACACATGAATGGCGATGAAGTATCTGTGCTACCATTCCGACCAATCAAAGAAACTAAAACCTTGAGCAAGGAAAGTTGTCTGAAGAGAAACAACATAACTCCAACTCGGTTGGGAATAACTTCATTTCATGGGTGTGGTAATGATCTCGTCCTCGGCGGAGAAGGTTGCAGGACATGATGTAAAGGTAATGTGCTTTGGTCTGCTCTCTTTATACCTTGGCCTTATTTCTCATTTCTTGGTGAACTTGCAACAACCAGGAGTATCAACACCACCAACACCAAACGCCGGAAATCTCAATTCATTAGAAAGAAAGCTTTGGCCACCTCCGAAGCAAGGCAGGGCCATTAGATCGAGGCTACTCTGCCACCGGAAAACACGAGCAAAGGCCTACACTACGTTCTTTATTCTCTGCTGGTGAAATCAGTCCCAATCTCATTTGCGTGACCACTAACTCTTCTTTTCTGACAAGTTAAAGCCTTTATACTCATTGGTCTAAAGGGAATGTGCTGCAATACTTGGATGGAAAGGATAACACATCTCTAGATTTTCTTTTCAGCATTCTATATCTTACCAAAACATTCACCAGCTCATAACCTCATTAGCTTTCAACTATCACTTAGCCCGGGTTGATTAGACATTTGCCAATATTTATCACCTTTTTATACAAAACCGATCATAACCAAGATAATCATAGTGGCTCAGGAAAATCGTGAAATGGCACACACACGATCATCTCACTAGCAAAATCGTAACTTTTTCTTGATTGACGACCAGAGCCTTCAATTATTGTGGTAAAATCTGCAATTGAGGGGTTCTTTTGTGATACTTTTTCATTTTAACTGTCAGATTTCAACTTGGAAATGTATACATCACATGTCCAATTATGTCAAACGGATCAAAATTAATTTGGGGAGAGTGGAGCTCTCAAATAAATCATTTTCTTGTCGTGGACAGAAATTAAAGGAGCACAACATCAACTACATGGTTTTGCTTTCCCATGATGAGTTCTTTGTCCAATTTGCATTTTGATTTAACTACACATATACATATTTCAGTATGGACATACTTCTTGCTTATTCCTTTCTATGTCAAAAATTGAATCGCCATAATGGAGAAGGTGCTCATCATAAAATAAATTACCTCCGCCAATTTCTCAACGAAAAACTTCTATGTTACAACTAACACAGCATCGAACGGATAATGGTAAAGAAGTTATGGCAGTGGCACTCAATTTACACAAGGAGAAATTTGAATATGAAAATGTTTCCTTGCAGTCTTCTTTAGCCCGAGCTAAGCTTTTGTGGACCAAGTATTTGTACACAAGCACACATTCATGAAATGTGGATAGACAAGCACACGGATTTGGCAATTTCATGAGCCGATGCTGAGATTAAAAAGGCGTGTGGATGAAGTAGCTTGATGGATATTGGGAGTGACAAATTGGATTGTCACGATCAATCCATCCAACAACCACACTACTGACATTGCATCACAGTTAACATGCAGCCAAAGAAGTTGAGAAGCTATATGTCTTAGCTAACCGTCTCTACCCTTACGAAAAGACCACCCTCATCTTGTTCTGTGCAAGCTGCGGTTCGCAGATTAATAAAAAACCTGAATTTTTAAAACGAATGAAGAATGGATGATCTGAGCTGCAGCTACATAGTTAACTCAATAGTCTTGATTGATCTAACTATGATCAAGTGATCAATCATGATTCTTTTGGCATGGTTCACGCATGATAAAAAGGTAAAAAAGTTACTCCAAACAAACTAACCAACCAACCAACCAATCTTGTCCTTTGCATAACATGACAATGGCTTGGAAAGATAACATATGTGAGCAAATTAAGATAAAGAAGCATCAAGTGCCAAAGTCGTCGAAAAATGTGGCGTGGTCGTCAAGTTAGACCAGAGCGTGACAGTAAGATAAACCGCGGATTAAATAAAAATTCACAATGAGCAACCTAATGAAGAGGACAAAGCGCATTTAATTCCATTGTCAGGTGTCAACTTGGACGAATTCCTAGACTCGCTCTTTCAAACAAATTATACGCCGAACATGAATTCCATGTTTAAGATAGAGGCTTAATTGGCTTATTAGATGATTAAGATATCAGTACTAAAAATATTTGTGTGGCACGATAACATGGCGAAATAAAAACATGCATGAATATAAATAACAGATAACAATTTTGCTAAATTATACTTGCCCGTCTCAGAATAGAGCTTTTGTTCATTACGAACATGGATTTGAGCATGCTTGTCGAAACAATGTTGTGAAAATCACACAGTTCTGAATAACATAAAGTAACATTAGACTTTGATAACGTGGAGCACAGTAGCTGTCAGAAAGCTAATTCCATTGTAAATTCCATTTTTAGTCCGAGATTTGTTTCATCCTCACCTCACCCACGTATGTAGGTCCATGTATTAAATTTCAGACATAACAACGTAGTCTCGGATCAACTATGCAGCAAATTCTCCTTTGTGTTTAGTTAAAATTGTCACCTGAATCCAGGCTCAGTGACAAATGGATCAAAGGGAACTACCTCGCCATTCTAGCCACACATGAATGTTATTCTAAATTTTCTAAAAAAAACTCTTCATGGATGAACTAGTCTATAGAATATGCAAATACATTTGCCCATTATTTTTTCAAATAAAACAATGTCAATTTTCCACGGATTGCTTATGGCTATCATTTTAGTGTTGGAACTAAGTTATGGGGTCACTGGTGCCTTAAGTACCGACAAACCTTGTCCAGGTTAATAGCTTACTGCCTAAAGCTATAAGCGGGATTTCTCCACTTTTTACGCTTCGAAACAAATGACTCAATTTTTCTGCTATATTCAACAGACCAATAAAATTATGCAGTTTTGTAACAATGTTTTACTAGCCCAATTCATAACCACTGGCTTAGTGGGCAGCTACAAATCTCCTGTCTCTTGTATAGCAGACGGAGTAAATTGGACAAAGCCTGTCCGTACCACCACAAACAGGCCGTTGATAATAACAATTAAAAGACGCGGATTCATTTCCATTTCCTGAGTTCAATAAACAAAAGCGGTATTAGGCAAGCTTCGTCCAAAGCGTCCCTTTTTCATTAATTTTAATAACAATTGCTAATGCAAACAGAGAAGAAAGACAGCGACGGCAGTAACAGCTTCGCTTAACATTACACTAATGAAAGCCCTGTCTGTCCAACTGTCCAATTTAAACAAAGCTCATCACCACAGCACAAAAAGAGACTGCCAACCAACCAAACGGTTCTCATAGACCATGTAAATCGCTTCTTGTTCTGTTCATGCATCATATATAGTCTCATCCCAGCATAGCCTGCAAAACACAACAATACCACTCGCCACCAAATACATAACATTCCATAAAAAGGAGACATCCCTGAGACCAATAAACCCTTTTTATTTAACCAGGTTAATTTAATTTAGGATGAGTTTCAAATTGAACACCATTTGAAGTAAACTCTTTAATTGCACTGCTTCAGATTGCCGAAGTTGTAAAATGTTCATGCATAAATCTACCAGGAAAGAGTTTACTTTAAATCCAGAACAAGAAAGATTTATTGGAGCTGTCTTGCGATGTAAAAATGCAATGTCAAACTTAAACATGACACAAAAAGAGGTCTAAAAATGCCAAAAGTGCACTGGCACAATCCGTGGGTGGGGAGTATGGATTGGTGTTTGTTGGTGAAACCAAAGAGGTTTGTATGTATACTAACGGATCATTTAAAGTAGTAAGAGTTAGAATGAAGTGTTGATGCATTTAATTTCCAACCCTATTAATAGTAGTCTGTTACTCGTGTTATTCAGATTCGTAAAAGCATTTTGCACTAACTGCATTTCCACTGTAGTTAACTGTGCTACCAGTTTCCAGCCAGATAATCTGCATTCAGTAAGAAAGAGGCCAAATTGATTTGGCATTGAACTGAAATGCAAATTCCTCACTCGTCTCTTTCTCTGTGTAATGAATAAGAAGAACAAGATATTCTGACGGAATAACATTTTGAAAGAATTTGCATGTAGATAAAACACTTGACAGTAGAAAGACGCCAATAGCATAATGCAGATCTTCTAGAGTAATACGTTCATGGTAGTGTGTGGTGAAATCTGGCTTTTGTGATTGTTCATAGTGCTATACTTATTTGTGAACCAAGCAATTTATATGTGCCCCGCACAAGGAACTAAATACATGAGCCCCACATGAGAAAAGCAATGAAAAAGTACAAGTAATCTACTTTGAGAGTGAAGGATTAGTTGAGCAATAGTCCAAGTATTTTGAGATAATCTCTTTTGTAATGAGTCCTACCTTTTTGTATAGAACTACACGCCCTTTTTTCACCATTAATTACGCCTGGTAATTACAAAAGTCAGAGTAAAATACGATTTTTCACTCCTTTGTCCATTAACTTTCCAACATTTAACCTGTAAACTTCCTACCTACTCCAAATAAATGTAAAATTAAAAATATTGACCTGTCAGAAAGCGTGTAATTGTATAATTGTACATATTCGCATTTTGACCACAGCGTGCATAATTATGGTGTTATCGTCCGGAGGGTATGTCTTGAATACTAGCAGTACTTATTTCTTATATTCGGCACTTGAACTTTTACAATTTCTGACAATATTTTGGTCATCTTAATATTCTTGTTTACCACCATGCTTGTACCAAAATCATGTTTTCATTAAGGCGGTGACAAGCCGACCTACTTTGTATTTTTTGTGTAGGAAATGTATTGCGACGTTAACTGGTAAATTGCCTCGATGCTGAAGCATAAATAAATGTTGGCATCATGCATCATTAAGTCACACTAGCTCAGCTGCGCACAGACTGCATTGACAAGTTTTTCAAAAAATAAAAAATAGCGACAAAGAAAGCAGAAGAAGTTGCAAGAAATGTGGAGCACGACAGCAGATGATGGTATCATCGGTGACGCATTTCTCTTAGATTTTTGGAGTTGTCACCAGATTGAAAAATGAAGAGAAGGAAATTAGTTTCAAATTTGTTGGCGATGGATAAATGTATGTTGTGTGGCTTTGCCATTTTGGTACGTGACTATATAGTGCCTAGCATTATGTACGTTTTGCCAATGGCGTTTCGCCAACATCTCTCACTTGTCAGTCACTCAAACTTGGTTAGATCCGATATGGTCACCAAAATGTGCTGAGTGCTCCTCCACTACTCTACATATGTCACTCCTCCTTCCTACAATCTACGAACATTATCAGAAACCAAGCACGTTGTTCGAAATTGTAATGATGTGAATCTATTTACAAACCCCTTCACTTTACTCGTGGTTGAAATAATAGGGAAAATCTTTATGGAAGGCATATGTAGTGATTTGCCCAATGGGAGAGTTTGAGTGTTTTGTAGACACCCTGTGAGATGAGAAAGTGGCAAGTGTTCGCAAGAGGTGACATATGTGCACAGTAGTTGCTTCACTCTCAAACACAAATACAAACAGAAAGTAACATTTTTCTGCGTCAATAACTCCTTTGCTGTAGTGCAGCAGTTGGTGGTTGCGAATTCTTGAAGGACGACACCCAGTGGATGTGAGGCCACGGTGTCTCGCAACCAAAGAGAGAAAGTCCAACTTTTCAGAGAAAGTCTCATCACCCTAGTACACTCCATGAAATGAATGGTTGAATGGATGGATGAAAAACATGCATGGGACGGATGTTATCGCTTTGTTGGTCTTCGGGCTTTCACTTCCTTCTCTTTTGGCTGTATTGCCACCACATAAGTAGATATATATCCAAGTTTTTGCCTTAATAGAAAACTTGGGAATAATGGCTGTCCATGTGCTACAGATCCCCATAGTAGAAGCTCGTGGTAACCGTCACCCATTTAAGAGCGAATTATAAGAGAAAATGTGAAACCCTTTATCAGCTCTTCCATTATGTGAGAGGTCTTACTTTTTTATCCTGAAGTAGAAAAGTTAAACCTATCGAAGAATTCCGTCAGATAAAAACAAAGTGTCGTTCTCATTACACGCCATTGGGAAGGTGAGATGTTTGTGTTAATTGTTTACCACGTTTTTTTGTGTCTAAAATTCTCATCCCGGTATTTCCGGTCACGGATGGCCGTTAAATGAAAATTTAACTAAAAAAATAGTAATACCTCACAACTTTCTCATAGAAGTTGCAAAATTAAAGTAGGCTTCGGTTTGTAAAAATGGATGGATGAGTTTTGGAACCAAAGTGATGCGAAAATTGGGAAAGTGAATAGAAAAGAGTTCTCATATCAAAGCCCGTGTAAATGCATTGAGTAACAAAATGTACAAAAGGTGTGAGTAGAAAGCTTTGATGGTGGTCTTCTCTGCATCCCATCCCATCCTTGTGTCGAATAATACATCAAGGCCCTGGCCCAGATCTTGATTGTGAAGAGTGGATCCAGCAGATTGGGCTGGACACGATGAAAACCCATGGTTGAACTAGTAAGAAAGACACAATGTCGTAATTTTTCCGAGTAAAGGAATGCGGGGACTTTAATCACCTAAATTACTTGGTGAGATGTTGTCTACCTGCAGAAACTAAGAGTCCTATATAAAAATCTCTTCCGTTAACTTTACCACCACCACATCCCTTAAAAACGTCATATTGCATTCTTCCACTGCTGGTGCCCAACCAAATTCATACGAAATATGTCGAGCACTGCTCCCCGGGCTGGGCCCTGGCTATTGATTTATGTTCCTGCTTTCTGTCAGGAAGACGCAAATCTGGCTGAGGCAGAAAAGCTGAATAGTTGTCTCTCGTTTTGTTAGAACCATATTATCCAAAACAGAATTTGCAAGAGTGCACACCTGACAAAAATCCGGCTGAGAAATGGAAGTGAAAGTGACACTGGCACTTATCTGAAATGAGATCTCATACATTCTACCAGCCAGAACATGACATTTCAACGCCAACAGCCAACACAGCGGACACAACATTATGTTTCCCACCCATCACCAGCATAAATAGTAATCATAATATTTCTGGTTTACTTCTTGGAGGACGAAACGCAAATATTTTTTCATGTCTTGAATGAATTGTTTTTACAAATTAGATGCCGGAGTGCAGTATAGAGTACGGCAGATATGCAGAGAGTTAAGAAAACTATTTAATTATGAAAATGAATTGATGAGTCTTGAAGCAACAACTCTTTTTTACAGCTTCGAATGACCATAAAACCAGTGTAAAGCCAGAGCCACAAAGCGTCCATTAGAATTTCTTAGGCTAGTAAGGAACCTCCCACGACAAATTAAGAAAGCAGTAAAGCCATGAAATAAAAATAAAAAGGGCATTAAGATGTCCAGCAGGAAGACGTTATAGTGTTACTTGAAAGATAAGAGGAATGGATTTGAAGAGGAGACAAGGAAAAGAGATAAAAGGTGTTGGGAAGAGGAATGAGTGGAACAAAGCCATTCATATTCCTCTCCTCGAAACTCATTCTTCCTTCCAATTAACTGCATTGTGTTGACTTTGACCCAGAAGAAGACGATTACTGTTGGAAGGAAACACATTTTTCAACATATCCTAATTTGGGCACCTGAGTGTGAATCTCACTCAATCTCGAACGAGTCAAGATTTTATCACGTGAATGGCCAAAGAGGAACAACGAATGACAAACTACACCGTCCTAAATGTCACTTATGTGCTAGGGCTGGACGCAGCACTCCATGTGATCTCCTTGAAAACTGCCATGTGGTGAACGAACAGTGTTGTTTTACATTGAATTCTTTTTAAAATTATATAATCACAAGAAAAGTCACCCTCTTTTGAACAAGCAGAGCATGTTTTATTCAAATGTGTGACTCGGCTGGATATCTGCATTTTGTTGGTCAGAAACGTATAAATTAAAATGGTATAGTTAAGGTTCTGGATTGAGACTATGTTAATTGAATAAATTGAAACTAATGCATTATAATCCCAATCTATCTGTGTGGATTACTGTAAAATGGAATGCCTACAAGTTGAAGTTTTCCTAATCCATCGGTCACAATAGCCATGGCCTATTGTCCGTATTTGTTTATGTGTGTATTCAAACAGATCTGTTTCGCAGGATCAAGATTACTTGCTTGCGGGTCTCTCTCAGTTAAAAACTCTAAAACGGTTCCACGAATCAACCTTTTTAGTCGTTCTTGCTCCACATTTACTTTTTATGTTCGTCATAGTCATACATTCGTCACAGGGTCTGATGTATGAATAAACGAATGAATCCAACCAAGCAGAGGGCACAACTTGACTCCTTTACATGCTTAAATCTTAACAGTTTTGTACGGATTTGCGTCTTTTGGCCGGCTCCAGTTAGTTTTAGTTGAGCCGAATCGAATTAAGGTTACAACTTACTTCATTACCTTCAGTTTTAACTACGCAAGTTAACGGGTGACATTAAACTTTTATGATTATGAGAAGCTCTGCTGCTCGCTTATTTTGACGACGTAAAAAAATGTTGGCTAAAATTCAAATTGTAAATGAACCGTGGAGACTGAATCTACCTATTTAGATCTTCTTCTGTATCATCTTCCGGAATTTTTCAGGCTGAGCGAACTCAACCTAGACCGCAAACTGGTGCAGAGTCCAACCAAGACCAAGATCACAATGTTTCATTCAGGTCTGGTGGCAGTGGAGTAGTACATGTCGTTGGTTGGCAGCCGAAATAAACCCGCAAATTTCTTCCATTATCTTGCCATTGCTCCCTAGGCTCTAAAACGAAAAATATAATCGAGTTATCCAAGCAAAAATGCGGAGGCTTAAAGGCACACGAGAACAGTTTGCGAAACCCACGGTCTACCAACTTGCCGAAAAAGAAATAAGCTGAGGAGCAGAAATCGAAGAATAGGAGTAGTTGGAGTTGAGTAAGATACACATACATAAGATTTTTCAGCTTTGGCAACAAGACCAACAAAATGGGGATTTTCTGTAAGAACAGGTAAGAGATGCTGCAGATTTGAGGCGTTGGTAAAATGAATAATAGTGCGAAAAAATGGCTCGGCAGAACAAAAATCCGTCATCACGTTTGATTATTTGCAAAATGTTCTACCTAGTCAACAAACTTCAGACAAGCAAAAAAATTATACAATTTGTATGAGTCCCGTTCTAACAAGAATGGGCTAGCTCGGTCGGGTAATTGGCAAAGCTGAATTTTCTGGAGGAGACTACTAAGATGAATTTACAATACATTTGCACCTTTGTGCTGTGGACGCATTCTCGGGCGTGTGGATCCCAGATTTTGGGATTTGAATTGTAAATTAGAGTAAATATTACTTTCTCCGCGTGCATTTTTCTGCAGTCCCACGTGCTCAAACATTGGTCGAGGAAGCACATTTCCTTTCTTCTACAAATTTACACTACTCCCCGAACGAAGTGAAGCACTTTGCATTACATCATTCGAACTTAACTCATACAATTGAAACTGAATCATGTTACAGAGCTCGAATTTGTGTAATCCAACCTTACTATGATGTT
Organism: Folsomia manolachei; assembly: GCA_036491905.1. Classification (NCBI taxonomy): domain Eukaryota; kingdom Metazoa; phylum Arthropoda; class Collembola; order Entomobryomorpha; family Isotomidae; genus Folsomia; species Folsomia manolachei. The sequence continues at coordinate 11,194 of JAAXNX010002339.1, forward strand.
TAAGCATTCCTTATTTTTCTAATGAAAATATTCTTATTCGTATAAAGCATACAAGTCTCCTCGTGTTTTGATAGCGTTCGAAAAATACCAATTCAAGTTATGCTGAGATTACAAAGGATAAAACAAATACGAGATATATTAGAATAACAGTGTATATGGTGTTCATGCATGAATGTATAATCACATCACAATTATTGCAATAATTTATGGTTGCACCCAATTGAGTTTCCTTTCCCTCACCACTCCTCTATAGTTGCGTAATGAAGGAGTGTGTAGTATGTAGCCATTAATTTAATGCAAATATTTAAGTAGTGTGGTTTATTTACGCACACACGCCATATTCATCCGCATCCATCCTTCCTCCTTCATCCCATTCGCAGCTTTGTTCTCCTGTATTCGTACAATGATGGAGGTTATCAAACAGAAATGGTTACGCAATGTACACTCACATAAATGCGAGTATAATCACCAACATTTATTAGCATTTCAGCTGCATGCTTATTGTGGCTGTTTACTTATCAGCATAACGAGGCGATGAATTTATTTTAACATCGTTGTGAGCAGATGCACGTGTACACAACGAAGTTGGACTGGGAGCTGAGTTGAGAGAAAATGTTGTAAGCAATTGAGCCTGAGAAAAAGAAAGGGTTTGGTCTTTGGTTTAATGGGATACAGCTAATAATTACTTTATTACTGAGTGGTTAACAACAATCAGTAAAACAAACCTAGTTTTTTGCCCAGTGTTTTATTTCTCACACAACTTTTCATTCAAGCTGTTTTTAAGATATTAGGAAAAAAGGACTATGCAGAAAATTGAAGGTTATCTACTGGATCCTATACTCATGAGTGCCCAACCGTCAAATTCGGACTTTTGTCTACCTGCCAACAAACCTCCATGCATTCATTCTTTCCTTCAAAGCTCAGCCAATTTGATTCAACTGTATGAGACAAGACACCAAACCATCAATTTGTTTTTGAGTAAAGTATCTGTACCTGCCTTGTCTACATTTTCTACAAACAACTTTACATTTACACGATCGGATCAAGTTCAGTATTTTATCTGAGGGAAGATCGGTTACTCACAATGCAAACTTTGAGATAAGTGTCTAGTTGTCTTCGACGGAGTTGTAATGATACGACACATTTATAATGTACTTTATCATTCTGTAAAATTATGCACCGGAAGAGGGAAGGTTGAAAATTACATGTACAAGAGTAATTTTATAAACCGTTCGATTGACTGCTGTTAGGATAGGATAAGTGGCGGTAATATAATATTATAAGATACCACGCCCCAGGATACCGGTTTAGCTAAGTGCCCTTTGATGTAAGGTGCACTCAACCTGATCTGAACATGTTTGGTTCTACACTTCAGAGGTGCCCTTTGAACTGCAAATCGTAATAAATTTAAACTTTTTAGCAATCCAATTGAAATTTAAAACGAGTATTGGTTGTATCACAAAAAATGCTAAATTTCAATTAACTCTGAGCGTAAAAACAAATTGAGTTTGTTGCTCAAAGCTCCACTGTCGTGTCTCATATACTTGAAATACTGAGACACATAAATATTCAGGAAAACAAAAGATCCTGATTTATTGACAAATGTTAATCTCGGTTGTAGCTACAAACTTCTGCTAAATTCAATTAATGGACAAAAACCATCAACGACATTACATAGAATATTTGGATACTCAAACCCAACTTAGCCATTACGAAACACTAAAAGAATTTTATGTTTTCAATCTCAAGGGATAAACACAACCACAATGTCCTCAGGAATTAATAGGCCCCATTAAACTGCTTAAAAATTTGATGTTCATTGTATTCCCAACAAGAGAGGTTGATTTTCGTTTTAACTGCTAGTGTTGACTGTTGATAATCATCATTAAATTAAGACTCGTTGACATCAAAATTTTTCTACATTCAGAGAACGCAAGGAAGCAAATTCTTGTTCAGCCAATAATAACAAATTTTTTTAAGCTCATGGGATTAGTGTACTAGTATTAATTCTCGCTCAAATAAATAAAACTTTAAGACGCTTCATCAAAAACTCGTAGCGTAGCAAATGGCTTATTGTATATGCATTCCTTCTGTCCAATAAATTAGATGACGACGACGTCGGTCGTGATTTTTGCATGTGCAAAAGTTTCAGTTAGAACCAAGCCAAAAAAGTATTTACAAAATACGGTGTGAATTAGGCCTAAAAGAACAGACCAAATTTTGTAATTTATATTTTTACAGATTTACTCAAGAGTGTTTACTCGTGAGTATTTCATCAAGCAGTCAAATAGGAGAACATAGGTACATGAATAATTACGAACAGATGGGAACATGAATTTGACCTTTCAACAAAATTTTTGATGAAATATATTAAATTATACTGAGATCATGATTCTGAAAAAGTATGAACATAAAATAAAAGTTGACCAAACGCGTGCCCGAGGATTTCTGCCTGACAGTCGTCAAGAATATACAATGCAGACATATGATACTCGTGTGATACCCTTCCTGAATATATTGGCGTTGAGAAAACACTTAAGATAAGCCTGACTGGATCGTTTCAGCCTTTTGCCCTGTATCAGCTGCCTTGTCAAATAAATA
>JAAXNX010002340.1:0-13791 GCA_036491905.1 Folsomia manolachei
GTCCTCCCATTACAAACTCGGGAGTTTGGGGAAGATTTGACCATTGTCCCAATGAAACGTTTGCCCGTGCTTTCCAGCTCAAGACGGAAGTTTACAAGGGTCCCCTTATCGATGACACGGCTGGTGGGTTCATACACTGTTTTAGTTCAATACAATTACTGTAGCGTTGGTTTTATGCAGGAAATGGGATCCGCCTCTTCTGCGGCGACCCCTTGGACGAGTCTACTTCCGTCGTGACAAGTTCTGAAGGGAGCTATGGTCAATGGGGCGATATATTTTCCTGTCCTCCCAACTCTTACATAAATGGCTTCGCACTTCGAGTAGAAGTTAACGGGGTAGATGACGAGACAGCTACAAATAACATCCGATTCTTCTGCAACACGGATCCAGAAAATCCTATTGAAGGGGATGGTCTGTCATTTGGCGTGTGGAGGGATTACCGACGATGTGCATCGTCGGAGGCACTTTGCGCCATTCAGACTCAGGTGCAAGAACCACAAGGATTGGGTATGATTGCAATTTATTTATAATGATACGAGAGCAAATGACAATGGTTGATTAATTTCCAGCGGATGACACGTCCCTCAACAATATTGCGGCGGAATGCTGTGATTTACCTCCTCCCACTACACAGCCAACCAGCACGACTACGGCGGCGCCTACAACCACCACAATGGCAACGACGACTACCACTACCGCGGCGACAACTACAACGCCTCCCACCACACCATGGATTCACAGAACTTGAAACAACTCTAGAAATGGCACTCTTTATAATCCCCATTATGTTGGTGGACCCAATTTCGCAATAAAATAAAGCAATTTTAACGGAAAATACCTTTTTCAGAGATTCATAAACGTGTTATTTCCTGCAATCCATAGGTTTTACCTATAACCAATTGTGCACGCTTTTACTTAGGTATGCATAGCCGGAATAATTTATAAAATTAGTGCAAGAAATGGCTACGAATTTCTACAATTCGTAGATTCCATATCGTGAAGCATATGAACGGCACAAGTTAAGCATACAAGTGTGACAATGCTGATTTCAAAATCTAAATTAGTGTAGCTAAATTCATAGTAGAACACAATCATAGAATAGCAAATCTTCCTCAAAAAGAAAGTGACAGAGGAAAATGAGACCTCAATTTTAGGATTGCATAACAAAATCCTTGCGTAACTCTTAACACCATCTGATCATCAGTCACTGATGTCAATGCTAAATCCATCTGGGATCTTCTAAACTGAGCAGAATTTTATTTCGAACAAAAATTTAAACCCGGTTGAGATTTACCTGGAAATTCCAGAAATTGAATGAACCTTTTTGATTATAGCCCAACTATTTCTCGAGTTAGCACAAAAGTGGGCCATGCATTGTGGTGACTTTTAGCACATCAAGAAAGTGAAAGTGTGTAAATAGGTCACAACCAGTCGAGGAGACTACGCCGAAGGAGTCTAATCAATATTTGGAGGAGTCTCGGAATTCCGGCTAAAGACTGCTCTAAGGAATATTCGTTGATTTAAATTAAAAAATGAGTTTTTGTTCCTGGTCAAGCAAGGAGGTTTACAAAGATCACTTTGTGCCTGGTACTAGAACTAAAACAATTAATAATGCTTTGTTGAATATTTGGAACTAATAATTTTAGGTGTCTACTGCTGCTCAGAGTGCGGATACGAGTTATTCAGTTCGCGACAAAAGTTCGAACATAACAGGTAAAACTATTATTGAAACGGACAAACGGCAATTAATTCCTGGATGGGGTCAAATAATTTTAAAATTCCTAATAGCCCTTGGCCAGCCTTCAGCGAAACAATTCATGCGGATTCGGTATCAAAGCATTTGGAGTCACCCAGGGCGTATAAGGTTTAATTTAATTGAGATGCATTTTTTAAATGGGATATTCGCAGAAATAAATTGATTGTTTGGCAGGTGAAATGTGGCAAGTGTGACAACCCGTTGGGACATGAATTTATCGGTATGTACAATTCCAAAAAATGCAATAAATAAAAATAAATGTGAAAGATTTTGAAAATTTGTAGGAGATGGACCCAGTGGAAAATCACGCTTTTGAATATTCTCACACTCGCTGAAATTCAAATCCACGAAATAAATTCATTTTATTAGCGTGGTTGAGTGAGAGCGAGTCATTTGTGGTGGAGAGCAATTAACCAATTCGTCCAGTCTATAGCCTGAGGAATTTTTTAAAGTCAAGACATGTATTAACGCCTACAGTTTGATTTGTGAAACTTGACGAACAAACCAATTGGATTCGTTGAGTGGATTTGTTTCAAAGTAGGCTTTACATTTCGAGCAATGAATAAAAATAAATGTGAAAGATTTTGAAAATTTGTAGGAGATGGACCCAGTGGAAAATCACGCTTTTGAATATTCTCACACTCGCTCACATTCAAATCCACGAAATAAATTTTATTAGCGTGGTAGAGTGAGAGCGAGTCATTTGTAATGGAGAGCAATTAACCAATTCGTCCAGTCTAGCTTGAGGAATTTTTTAAAGTCAAGACATGTATTAACGCCTACAGTTTGATTTGTGAAACTTGACGAACAAACCAATTGGATTCGTTGAGTGGATTTGTTTCAAAGTAGGCTTTACATTTCGTGCTTTAAAAATTACTCTATATCGAATACCTGTGTAATTACAGAATCTGTAAATTCTGTATATTTTTGATTATTATCTAGCAATAAATTCATGTTCGGAAGATTTGTAATTTGCAGCGAATGCAGTTTTATTTAAAACGTTACCGGCTACAAGGAACTTTGTTGTACATTGTAGAATAAAATAAGCGAAACAAGGGATTTGATTGCGGAAGGCAAAGGACTGCCTTTGAACGGAATTTTGTTTTGGAACTGTACATGACTATAAGATAATGCGTACGAAGATATCACAACGAAAATTAGTACATTCATTCACAACAAATGGGTTTGCCCATGTCATGGTCTACAGCCAAGAGAGTCTAAAAATATGTCTGTTAAAATTTAATTAACCACAATACTAAAATTCATGCATAACTCATATAATGCATAAAGCTAAGAACAAAACAAAACTTCGCCAGATAAAAGTGCTATTTGTGACAAACGGACATAAGCAGTTGTGACTAATTGGAATTTGTAAGTTAGTGTAGCCGTGATTAATTATTCCCTTCCAATGTTGAAGTTATCAAATCCACCACAGGGCCATTTTTCTGTCAGTGTACAATTTACGAACTGTCGAACTAGATCGGGAAGGTCTGGCGATCTACAAATAAATTTGTGGCCAAATCCTTCCCCAAACCGTTTGAAGTACACCGGTCTCGCTGAAATTTCTCTTGAACGTGAAGCTATACGAAACAGCTAAAAATTAACGAAATAGGGAAAGTTAGAATTAGCTCTCTTTGAATTATTGTATATCTGGCTCAAATACTAACAAACCTTAACTCCCAAATTATATGGGACCACAGGATCATCTACGGCATGGAGAATAGCAATAGGAATGTCAATTTTGGCAATGTGACGATCAGTTTTGAACGCAATGTCATTTCGTTCAAGTGGTTGTACAAAAATGTAGTCAAATCCTGGGATATGACGGTAAATCTAGAGAATTGTATTAGAGAATAGATCGTAAATTGACCTAATTCCGCTATAGGGAAAATACACTTACAGCTGAAAGCATGTGGTTTTTAACTTCCTCCCCGATGCTGGTAAATGGCGATTCTAATACCAACGCAGCGGGTTGGTCCCCTTCATTGCATAAGTCCGCCACCATGTGAGAAGAAACCCTGCAAAATTGAAGTAAATTTAGTACGTATGTCAGAATTTGTATCAATAACAATATCACCATTACCCAGTTCCTAGTGAGTGCCCCCAGACAATTATTTGTGAGTTGTTCCCAACCGAACTGCCTATAATTCCGCGAACATATTTATAAAGGGCTCTTGCATCAGAAACTACTCCAGTTTCTGAGGGGGCAACGGGTGCCGAGTCGGCATAACCTCGATAGTCCAGGCAAAGTATATGATAGTCCAAATCTTGCAGAATTTGATAAAGTTCCTTCCTATAAAAAATAAATAAATGTAATGTGGGCATTATCTAACTTGAAAATACACATTGATTTCAGGTAATTGTTAACCTATGCGCGCCAGCTCTTGACCCACTATTTCCATGCATGTACAAAACTATGGGCTTCCCACTATGTTTCATAGCTTCTTCCCAAAAATCAGCACTTTTCCCTTTGGATTCTTCAATCAAACTTTTTGGAAGAAGGTGCCTGCGACAAATTAAGTGTTACGAATTTTATTTGCACATCAGGTTGTCTTAAATTTAGTAAACCATACCAAACGCCAATTGAAACACCGTTCTCCGATTCCAAGTACATATTTCTGGTTCCAAAAAGATCTTCGGACTCTGGTAACGAAAAATTAACATCATACGGCCACCGAACTACAATAAAAAAACCTGCAATTAAAACATGTTCCTGAACATTCATTGAAACAAAGAGCTTACCAAAAGGCAGAAATACCAAATGCCTCTGAATAGTTACACTGAAGTGGAATAGGCATGGAATGAGGAGATACAGTAGGATGGTTGCTCCAACAGCGATTTTAAATCCAAAGTGAATTTGCCTACGTGAACGTCGCGTAATATAAAATTGGTTGTTTTTCGTACACGGAATCTCAATTGTAATCATCATGCAAGAAGCCCAATGGATTGACCCAGCGGAGTAAAAGGAGAAAGCAGGCTTTAAAGATATTTTCCCAAATTCCAACAAGGCGATGTATACCCAGCATGCAAATTGGGATTACATAAAGGTAGGTTTAGGCAGTTACTTATTTAAACTACTTATTACAGAGAGTATTGTGAGCACCAAAAGAATGGTGAAGTGAAACACAGTTGGTATAAATTATTGCGATAGGAAATTAAATAATAATAATAATTCGTATCAACGCCTCAGCATAGTTTTGGCAGGATAGAGTTTGGTACAAAGGTTACAATTTAATTTACACTATAATATTGGACTACCTAAATTGACTCACATTTCATAGTACCAAACAACAAGGATTAAAACTGCTGTTCCAGTTATTGCTGTAAAAAGGGCTCGTAATCCTAATGCCATTATGGTAAATCTTCTTGATTGTATTAAAGTGTTATTGAAAGTTGATTATTGTGGATTCGACGTTATTATTGATTGTGGTGACTATTTTTTTTAGATGTATTGAATTCCAGGCAGTGGACGTTGACAGCTATGCAGTCTATCAGATTATGGAAAGGCTTAATTCAGACAAAACGTGATCCTTTAAGTTTAAATCCTTTTCACTTCAATCAGAACCTAAAACAAATGACAAAACAAAATATTATTACAGTTACTATCACTAACTGCCAAACAATTCGTGACATCTCTACCTCTTCAATTTATTGAAAGTATTGCAGCTAAATCTCGTAATAAATGCCATCAACTGCAAAACAAATCAGAAATTACAGTTAACTCAACTTATCGGAAGAGGCCCCCAGGAAGCAAGAAGCAAAACTATTAAAGTACTACCTTTTTACCTTAAATTGCAAATAACTCGCTTTTACACTGTAATATTTACATGTCCTCTCCTGGCTGCTATCAAATTAGCACGTTACTAATTTTGGTTTATTTGAAAACAACCAGAACGTGTAGAAACTGCGTTACAAAAATTATCAAAAAAATAAATTATATTGATTTTTGTTAAAAACTTTGAATAAACTTCCTGGGCTGGAGTTTTCCGCTCTCTCATTTGGGGAACATTGCTTCGTCCAGCCGGCTCTGATTTACGGAGCATTTTTTATATTGGATTAAGATTAATTATTATAATTTTTGATATTTTTGTCCACAACAGCTTCTCAAAATGTCGATAAACAACTTATTCTTAAAGTCAGGCTATGTGGCAGCCCCACTCGCAAATGGTGTGGGGAGATATGTGCAACAATGTCAGAGAATGACGATCAAATTTTGCAAAGCCCACGGGGGAAGTGGAGGGGTTCGAGAGTTTATTGAGAATTATTTGGTCGAATTTGCACGCGAAAATCCTGGGATGGTTGAGAGATATGTGCAACAATGTCAGAGAATGACGATCAAATTTTGCAAAGCCCACGGGGGAAGTGGAGGGGTTCGAGAGTTTATTGAGAATTATTTGGTCGAATTTGCACGCCAAAATCCTGGGATGGTTGTCTACCTCAAACCACGACGACATCGGAGTCCCGTCGTTGTCGCGGAGTATTGTAAATTTACAATTTTAAAGATGTTTATAATTATAAAGTGCGTTGGTTTTGGTATTAAGATCGTTATTTCTCGAAATTGCAGTGAATGGTGGCCGAGAGTGGATGTCACTTCATGATATGCAATGTGAAGAAATTACAAAATGGTTGGAAGTACTCCGAACTTCGGCAGGATATGGAGAAATGCATTATAAAAACTAATCATCACACGGACACTCCCTCTATTCAAGGGCCTTGGACTCCATTTACTCATCAACCACCGGAGAAAAATTTGACGGCTTTCCCCAATGTGAGATATTTATGAATTTATAAATTTAGAGGAGCTATATATTCTAATTCTACAATATCAAAATCAATAACTGGAAATGTGAATTTTTATTCTAGGAGGCCTGCAAGGATCCACCCTTCCTTAAACCGAGTGCTACAGAAATTATTCGCCAAATGTATGGAAAGAAGGAGTCATCATAATATTAAATGCTTTTGTATTCCGTTAGTCAAACCCATGTTCTCAACTTTGAAATAAATATGACGTAGACAATAAACTCTAGTTATAATAATTATAATTATTGTAATATTAAATTTTCACGAAATAAAAAATTATGGTAGTCGATTCTGGCGTCTAGAACAACTTGGTTAGAACCACGCACGAACGAAAATCTGTATCCACTCAGGGGAGCCTTGATTTGGTTTATTCCTTGAGTTTCATGAATCTTTGGTTGATAAAAAGGCAGTAATTTTCTTTCGTCAATTCATAGGATGAAGGACAGTGGTACTCGTCAAGGTTTTTGAGAAATGAACTTGAGAGATCCCGTCAGGAATTTGTAGTGAATTTTTGCAACCCCCGAGTTTTTAAAGTATTCTCCAAGTGGATTTTCGCATTGGCTGCAAGCAATCTGCAAAATATTTCAATGCCAGTTTTAACTCACGAAAGTTGTACATTTTTGTTTTTTAAGCTTTTCACCGTAAAGCGTATCCTGCCTCCTAAATTCTCGTCATTATGCGAAGTCCTTGTGACGGCGTCCTTTTGTACCATATCACCAACTTTCGGTGAAATAAGGTTCAGCCAAGTTTCTTGGTTTAGAAGTGTTTCAAACGTGAGATTTTTGTCATTTGACAGGTAAGAGTTAAAAAGCTTGACCCCACATGCTGAGCAAACATAGTACCCACTATGCTTTCCCGTAGGACAAGATGCCATTGTTGTTTGGAGATTCTTTTCAATATTGTCTTTGTAGATGGTTGCCGAACTCGATGCATGGAAAGTACAAAAAATTTCGGAGTTCGGTATTACTTACTTTCTATTTGTACCGAAGTATAATTTAAAAATAAGGTATACGCCACAATTGTGAAAATACGAAATGCTAGTAGGTAAACGTATTGTTTTGGGAAATCATCAAATGCAGTCAGTCAAACAAAACCAAAACTTGTTTACTATACGAAACTATACACAATGATAGTAAGCCCCCGAAACCTATAAAATGGCAAAGCAAAGGCGGTTTTATATGCGGTATTATTACCGCATACCCCAAATCAATGGATTTTATTGCTAGTGCGCATGCAGAATTTAATAAATATTAGTGTGCTAGATATCATTTGCCTGTATTATATGAAATGAATTGGCCAATGATGGTGGAAGTCGGAAGTGTGACCGAATGAATTGAGCAGAAGGGCAAATAAAGCTTAATTATTTTATGGGAAAATACTCTTAAAAACATTAATAAAGGAAGAAGTAAATACCAGGTTTAAATTAGTTGTTCGTGTGAACGTAGGACAATAAATGCATATAAATCCAGAAATTCCGTGCGGAAAATTACAGGTGGATAAAAGTGAATGAAATTCATGAATGCAAAGCACTACCTTTAGAATCGGATGCATGCATGATATGATTCAGAATTTTTATTTATGACAACACACTATTATGCTCATTATAAAATTTTAGTTGGTTAGAAAATGAATAGGAAGCAGAGTCTTGGTGGAAATAAGATGGAAACATGAATTCCACTCATACTGTAATTTTGTCAACATTATCACTGCTTAGAATTAGTAGCAGACTATTCACATCCTATTTACATACTTGTGACCCTCATAATATTGCAGCTACCTTCGTTTAATTTTGTGCACCGTAGACCTACGCATTCCTTCTCGAATATTGGTTGCTTTGTCATTTTCAATCATAATTTATTCATGTTGACATCAAAGGCTTGTCAAGTTTCCGATACTGGTATAATAGAATTCAAGTCAAACATAATTTCGAACTGTTTAGATTCCTGGCCACATATTAAAAATGTACACCAATATTATTTCCAATTCTCAACTGTCCTTAAACTGTCCTAAAATTCGAAATTGACATAATTTTTGCATAGAGCAGAGGTAATCACGTAGGTGACAAAGACCGAATCAAGAGTATGACCCTTGCATGCAAACATCTCATTGACCAACTTTCATCCCCTCGATCAATATTTGCATTGGTCTGAGTTTGAGCATGGCAAAAATTGTGTGACATACTATAATTAATAGCCGCATTCCCTGGTACGACGCAGTGCAGTGACGAAGGTCAATCGAAACTTAATTTTATTAAATCCGTCGACTACTTATAAAATACGTACGCTGCCAAACTGCATTTCAAAATTTTATCACCCTGTAAACAAGTAAAAAAACGAAGCATTACGTGGCAAAATCTTATTGATTTTTACTCAGTGCATGAGGATGAATCGTAAACGGCAATTTCTATCGTCATTTTCATCTTTTACACAATGAAATGAACAAGCATTAGTCAGCTCATTTAATAAGCTTGGTGTATGGACTGACGAAGTGAATAAGGAAAGCTCTGGAATATTATAACTCAGCAGAAGAGAAAACCTGAGAACAATTTGGGATATCTCGTAAGTGTTTTGCAAGCCAGATTTCTTTACGATGTATAACAAACCAACCAAATATATCGCATCGTACGTGCTGAATACATGAAGTTTGGCCTTTTGGCTCAACCTTACCATAACCGAACCCTTGTTTCAACCCCAGTCTGTACTCAGCACTTCACAAAGACGTACATCATTCTACAGGACTTTTTATACTGAAACTAATCAATTTTATTTTGTTTTGTGTTTTAAATAGTAAAAAAACAATTGAAAGTTCATCACATTGAAAATTATCGATACCACAATGAAGGCCGCTGTGATCCTAAGCTTGGCCGTGTTTGTGGCAGTTTGCAGCGCATCTCCGGTAGCATTGGGTAAGGTCTTATTTATTTGATGACATATTTTTTGCTAGTAAATAACCGTGATTCATTGATGTGCATTTCCTTGATGGTATTATTCACTTGGTTAGCTAATTCTGTGTTCCACCAAAATATTGATTTGAGGCTTAAAGTTCTTAATAGAAATATTTGGACATTATTTATGTATATGTGCAAGTCTAACGCAGAAATTACTCATCGAAATTTCTAGATCTCAGCATTTTTATTGCATTTGCACATCTTAATGAAACATTTGTTTTACTTTACGAGGATGTGAAACCGTGATGTGAAACTCAGTTTAATATAACGGCGATTTGACTTTAGCGATTGTTTCATTGTTTGACTGCATTCATTTACTTGGTTAAGAATTACCTCTACCCAACTTTAATGCACAATCTTTTGCAATTTGCACAATATGCTCTCACACCCAAAAACAAATTTCGAGAACGGATATGACTCATTAACTTTACTGTACATAGGAATTGAATTAATTTGTTTGTACGATTGACTATAGAGTAGTTATTCCATCATCCCTACGGACAATCACATATTCTGCGATTGTGAATCGTGATTTGCACACGTGTATTTTACAAGCTACGGTACATGACAGTCTATTGTTAATTGGAGAAAAAGGTGAAACTGTCAAATGAGGTCTAATATTAACTACATTTATTATTCTGGGGAAATCCATTTTATTTTTGTTATTGAATTACGGAGCAGTGAAAAGCTGGTCACTCATTGAAAACGTGCATAGTAACATGGCTCACAAAAAGGTCATGATTTGGGTAATATGCAAAGCCACCTTTAGTAAAATGGGAATTTTCCTAAGAATATGTTGAGGAAGATATGCAAGTAGGTTCAGGATACAAAAGCTATCTTAGGCCTTGACTGACGTCGTATGTAAAGGAAAAGGTAAAGATGGCAAGTTTCAATTGTTGAACGGGTGTTGACCCTCCGTCATAGTATTCGATCACTCTCAACAAACCTGCATTTAGCCGGAATTGCATTGTTAATGAAACGAACTGACTAAGACTAAAGGTACTTTGGTATGGGTAGATACTTGACAAACTAGCTGAATAAAGGAAACCTATTGCTACCAATTCTATTTCTAAGGCTTGCTTCTGTAAAACTATATTTTTGTCTCCTACATTTTGGTTTGTTAGCCCATGTACTCGCGTCACGATAAATATTATAAGTCAGGTATTTGTGTACGACTATGTGCGTCAAGAACTCTATTTTTGGCCCCATTTACCTTCTGACAATTTTTTTAATTGTTGACAGTAACTGTATACCATCATTCTGAAACAATTATGCGGAACAAATTATTATTATGTGTAATATATGTGCTCCACCGAAATTGGTTGCCAATTAAAATGACTCATTCATATCATTTTTCACTTTTGTGAGGCAAATGGATGACTTAGCGAAGCAACATTTACATAGTATGTATACTGCATTACATTTAATTTTTATCAGTGCAGCAATTAAAATTCTTCTGGTAGTTTACAAAATGTAAAGACTTTCAGAGGTTAAACCTGTATAATTACTTTAAACGCAATTATATTTAACCCGCAAGTCAAATAGGATACACTTCAAATTATGTTTAATGCCGTATATTTGAAGCGTGAGACAAATATCAATTAAGATTTTACATTTTGTTTTTTCACCCAACAGCACAACTCCATTTTATTACCATGCATGTCATGTATATTGCATTTCGCCTCCATGTGAGCAACAATGCCTGTAATTCAGTTTTATCCAGATAATCACACCCACCTGCCAACTTACCTAGACCCATTTCTAGGTCGTACCTTCCCTCAGGCTTTATTTGAGCTCGTCATCATACTCATGGACAATAAAGTTACTTGCATTTGCTATACAAAAAATAGAAAAATATAATAAAAGGTGGGAGCAGTAAAGTACTTGTTGACTTTGTAGAAGGTTGTTCGGGCGATCATTTGATGGTACATATGACATGGTAGGTCGCTAATCATATACTGGCCAGGTTTTTGTTCTAGATAATGGGGGCTTACACTACTTATGCATAGAAGACGTGGGTTTAATTATTGCAACTCAGCATAAATTCATTCCTAGAAAATCCATAAGCGTGGGGATAGAATTTCTGCTTCTTTGATGTGACATCAAGAATGTCACAGGGACCCTACATCTAAATAGGCCCATGTTTCTTGATTGACCCAGGTCATGACTTATTCGATGCGTGGATAACGGTCCCAATTTTTGTAAATTACCACCATTGTCTCCTGAAATATCCAAAGTTGAAACAGTCAACTAAAAACCTTTCTATTCAGGAGTTTCTCTGACCGAAATGCAGACGCCTATTGAGGGTATTACCAAATGCCAATTTTGGCCAGAACACGGCTTAACATTTTAAATTTGGCCTTGTTTTTTACTCGTCCTCTGATTCGCAAATTTATGAAGGAAGCATTTCACAAGTGCTTGTAGTTTATGGTACAGCTAGGCATATAGCTTGTTTTTATGAGTTGCAGCAAATAAATTAAATCATTAATACATATGCTCTTCTTCAACATTTGCATACACTACTGTTATTCTGCATGAGTGGTTTTGACTTATTCTCCGGAATTACATATTTACAAAGGACAGAAATATTTGTATTAATAGCACAGAAATATTTCCTTGATTAATGGAAACAAAGCATTTCGTTATCTTTCTGACTTGACAAAATGCGACTTTGAATTTTATTTACGATAGCGATTGTCCACTAAATCTGCACAAAAATACTTAATTTTCTCAATTCTGTGCATCATCCAAAAAAATAATGTTTCATTTTATATCTCAACAATTTTCAGAGCGAGAAAAGGAAGACCAGCCAATGCGAGTTGTGGATGTCCCTGCAGGAATTTTTGAAACCTCTGAATCCGAAGACAAGAAAGTTCCCGAAGTAGCACCAGCCGTTGAAGTAGACCAAGGCTGATGAATCCAAAGCCGATGAAGTGGTCAAAGATGTTGAAAAGGTCAAACCAGACGGGGACAAGAAAACTCCAGAAGCTGAGGCGTCTGGGGAAGAGGGCACAAATGTCTTTGGGATCAGATTTCCATCCATCCTCATCATTCGTCGACCACCCATGTTTCAAGATCCCTTTGCCGGATTTCAGTCCCCATTTTTCGGAGGATTTAATCGAAGACCGATCTTTGCCCCACCTCCATTCGTTGACTCAGCTGAACAACCGGAAAGAGTGAAGGGTGACCGGGATACCGTTGGATCAGACTCAAAGGTTGACGAACAAAAAATTAACGACACTGTAATGGTTACAAGTAAGTCGACTCGCATACGATTTCATTTTTTAATATTTTTAACAATTACACACATTTTATGCATGATGTCCTTTATTATTGCAGACGTTATCCAAAGGATGCACCAACAGTTTAACAACTTGTTCTCCAATCTATTCAACCCCGACGCATTCGCCATGCAACGACCCGCTTTCCCTCAACAGTTCACTCCTCATCGCCCATTTTTCTCCAGGCCAAGCTTCTTTGCTCCAGTGCCTGATGAGTCATCGGAAGAAGAAGATCGAGTAGATTTTGACAAACTTCCAGCAAATTATTCCAACTCTACTTCCGAAACTAAATTGATTGATGGGCAGCTCGTTACTGTGAATAAAACCGTTCACAAAATCAGCGGAAATAATTCCAATGGATTTTTCCACTTTTCCGTAAGCACACGAGTCCTGCATACTAAAAACATAAAAACGTGGATCCCTAATATTTATGACATTTTGTAGGTGATCAATGTCCGACCCAATGCTGAAAAAGTTGAAACCATCAAACCCATTGTCCCAGTAGAACCTTCTGTCGAGTCCGTACCACAATCCGTGGCCACTGAAGAGAAGCCTTTGGTCATTGGAGTTGAAGGGGAAATGGATCCAGCCATGAATGAAGTGGATCGCGCTGATAACAACGTAAGACCTGCGGCGTCAGGAAAGAATCCGGGTGTTGATTCCGGGCTATTGGTCTAATTAATCAATTAGTAACTCACTCACCACCTATTCTAATATTTCGCACGAGCTCCATCTTAATCCAGTTCCTTACTCACCTACCCAGAATGTCTTTTTCTCAAATAGCTTGATTGAATTATTATTTAATAAAAAATCGGCTTTTAGTGAATACCTGAATAACTTACAAAATTACAAGTCTGAATTACCAATAATAGATTTTACCACAGTGCAACATGTACATTAATAATCCCTACCCTGGCTTATATATGCATTGCACTTGCAAACTAGCAGTTAATCCAATTTGATTAATCCAATTTGTGACCTTATGATTTTACCACTTCGTTTAATAA
>JAAXNX010002341.1:0-13789 GCA_036491905.1 Folsomia manolachei
TGGCCGCAAGTTAAAGTTGAAAAGACAGTTATTGCGTTTAGTTTGTGGATGGTCTTTTTAATTTATTCGCACTTTTGGTTCACATTAATAGCTGTTTTATTACTGCTTGTGATGTAATGGTTAATTGTACATGTAGGAAATTGCAAATGGGATAGCTATAGGTACCTAACTCGATGCAGATATCCTTACAAGATTCGATGTACCCAAAGAACAAAGGATGCTAAAGAAAGTGAACATAATTGGCATCCTAATATAGAAGTTCCTTAATTTCTTGGTTCAGTAACGAAGTATTTTAATTGATCATCGTCATTCGTTGCACCACAAAATATGCAAAAAGGCACCGTCCGCTCACTCCTCCCCCTTAATTTGCCAAAATAACAATGCTTCTTTACATATGTGCAATTCCAAAAAGCGCTTTTCTTCTTTGTGTGACACTTGTGTGCACTTGCGGAATTCATTTGGAATTTCTAAACCTCATTTAATTTAACTTGTGCAGTTTCCTTCCTTGTGTATCATTTGTTGAATTTTTATTTCTATGAAATTAGGTTCTTAAGATATTGCCAAAGCATTTCATCTTCATCCGCTGTTTTGTCGGTGCGTTGGATTTAACTGAAAAAATGAGAGAATATTTGTCTTCAGGTTCTTTTCGAAGGAATTAAAGTGAAGGAAGCTCTGTCGAGTCAGCAAAAACAAAAAAGAGTTTCTTTTCCTAAAGCAAAGCAAAGAGTTGAATGGATCCGACCGACCAATTTTTATTTTTATTTTTACGATCTTTAATTTAAGACCATGAAATCCGTTTCCTCGAGGAGAACTGAACAAAACGTCTATTGTAGGTGGTATGAGAGTTACGTATTTTTACCCGTACGGACAAACCTGGTTTTCATTTGTGTTTATTGTAATGGGCATAACACCTCTGGATTTATTTGCAACCATTAAATAAATGCATACGTTTGGGCTTGGCTTAGTTTTGTTAAACACTTATTCACCTGCTTCCCATAAAAATAATGTATACAAACAGAATTATGTTTAGGGGCTGTAGGAGTTTGATGGCATGCAAATATTTTTTATACAGTGGAGTCTGCGGATCCGAATCAGAACAAGAGTGGCTTTATATGGAATCAACTTTAATTAAATACGTACTTGTCTCGACTTTTAGTATTGCAAAGTTTTAGCTCCTCTAATTTTTTTTCCTTATAGAGATGATCATCCTAAAGCTAGTTTGGTTAAAGTTAGTAGACACTCAGATTTCGATTGTTGGGTTGTCTGTCGTCAATTCAAAAATTGAAGAAGAGCACCCTTGACAATTGGTTCAAGTTGTTTTTTTGTGGTATATGGTGAGTAGTACTCCGTATTTGGTGCATAATAATGGCCCAGCCCATCCTGATTCCGCCCAACAAGCTATTACCTCATCTGCGTTGCATTGCGTTACGACGTGCTGCACTTGCTTGTTCCGGTTGTAATGGTTTCCCCAAACGCTCTTTTAATAAAACGTGCGCTTCCTCAGCCAGGTCTCAAGTGTGACTTTATATGTGCTTTTATGGCTGAGCGGGTCGGACTGGGATTAACGAAATGAACATGTTTTGCATACTATGGAGGAAACAAGGTTCCCTTGTTTTGCATTTATTTAACGCAACTATATTTTACCTCTACACATACAACACCCTGCAACCATATTGAAGTATCTCCAGAGGTAGTGGCTTGCAATAATGTTGCCCTTGTGGTCCGTCCGCCGATTTATTTAGTGCTCAAGCACCACTGTACAGCCTCTAATAGCGAGTTTGAACACCACATTCGAATTCAGGCTACATAGCTGCATTTAATCTGAACTAAATAGGAAGGAAGGAAATATCTATCACAATAATACATAACAAGAGCGTGAGTGAATTAAGAGTCGCCACACATTCCTGCAACACCACCTCTCACGTGGTGCTTTCTTTATAGCTTACCACCAATAATATTAGACATCATAACTAATTGTAAGCTGAGGTTCCTACCAACATATCAGGAGAGGAAGTTCCATTTTCACCCATTTTCACACACACTCACACCTAGGGCGAATGATAAAATTGATAAATTGAAGGGTGACCGAAATCAGGGCATTATTAGGTTTCTACCAACAATAAATGGATAGTTTATGAAAAGACGGGGAGGTAATGCGTTTCTGATGTCCGTTGTAAATCGATGTCAGCCTCCAAAAGTAATTTACGACTGGAAATTTATAATCTAAGTCGCCACACATTCCTGCAACACCACCTCTCACGTGGTGCTTTCTTTATAGCTTACCACCAATAATATTAGACATCATAACTAATTGTAAGCTGAGGTTGCTACCAACATATCAGGGAGAGCAAGTTCCATTTTCACCACACACACTCACACCTAGGGCGAATGATAAAATTGATAAATTGAAGGGTGACCGAAATCAGGGCAATATTAGGTTTCTACCAACAGTAAATGGATAGTTTATGAAAAGACGGGGAGGTAATGCGTTTCTGATGTCCGTTGTAAATCGATGTCAGCCTCCAAAAGTAATTTACGACTGGAAATTTATAATCTTTCCCAAACCAAGGGAGGAGAATGGCAGGCAGCAGGAGTTGGACAAGAAACTGTAGTTTCAACCATGGACACATCCGATTATTAAAGTTGACGTTGACATTTTGAGAAAAAACAAAGTCTTTCCCTCTTACTGTACATTTCTCACATTTTCTTTTTTCTTACCAAGAAATTGAAAGATGGAATTCGTAGTGCATGTGGTTTGGCTTAACTACGTCAAATCTTTTATGACCACTCAATCATTCTTCCGGTTCCAATGAGTTCGTACTCACTCCAAATAAATATATCCATACATACATTACCTCAATTCAGTGAGGGATCCAACTTCTGGGTCCACTTTCTGGTCATTTACTAGTTTTCCTTGTAAGGACTCCCTACCAGGGACAAGTCCCTATCATGTTCCATTACTTAGACAGTAACCAAGGTCTTGAACACTTTAGCTAAAACTTAACTCTGTCATTAGGACATTATTAAGTGAAGCTTCTTCTGGGAGGCGAGACGCGAAATATAACAAATCAAGTCAACCAAATGTTATCAACTTTCCG
The DNA here is from genome assembly GCA_036491905.1 of Folsomia manolachei. Lineage (NCBI taxonomy): Eukaryota > Metazoa > Arthropoda > Collembola > Entomobryomorpha > Isotomidae > Folsomia > Folsomia manolachei. The sequence continues at coordinate 3,099 of JAAXNX010002341.1, forward strand.
TATTGTCCATACATGTCCACAATGGGAATTAAATGATAATGTAAATATCGATGTCAGGTCATTTTTCTACTTTAATTTTATCCCTTTTCCTCTCTTTGTCGGCTTCTTAAAATATGTGGTTAGCAGGGTACGCACTAGATTCACCTCTATGTATTCAATGCAATATATAATTGTGGNCGCACTAGATTCACCTCTATGTATTCAATGCAATATATAATTGTGGTTAAAAATGTAGCTAATTTTACCCAGGCACTACTTCATAATAGACTGTACCAAACTACAACGCTCAAATCACAACTAATCCCATATCACACCAGGTAAATTGGCATACTTCGGATATGATGGATTAGATATCTAGGTTTTGCACGAAATATTTTGTAGTGTGTCTCATAAAAAACGGCATGTTCGATTACTGCTACTGTGGAGTTTTAGTTCATTTAGATTACTACATAGAAAATGGGTGATAAAATAGCACTGTACAAGAGTTTGATTTGTTTCTAGGACAATTCGTGACATGTAGCTAGTTAAAGTTAGTTAGTTAGTGGGTTGGTGGTTGGTAGCTGTAAATTTTGAATAGAAAATGTCGAATGAGGTTTTTAAAATCAGTCTCTAACAAACCCAGTTGGTTACTAATTGAAAATTGCTTAATGAAGCCTGATTTAAAAGCAACAATAAATACCGCTACTAATACAAGAAACAATTGGGTTTCAACCATAAAGTATATAAAGTCTTGCATAAAAAATTAATGAAAAATGGCAAGAAACTCAGAAACCAACTGGGTGAGTTTTACCCTTGGTTCAGTTCACATTCAATAATTTTGGTAGCCAACCATTAGCTGCATATTATTATTAATTATTAATCAGTCCAAAGTTGATTTTTAAGTCGCCCACAGGCACTCATCATGCATCATCTGCTTCTTTGTTCTCATCCACGCTATGATCTGCAAGCAAACGTGAAAAAAGTTATTGTGTGACTAGCAGGTAAACAATGCATATTTTTTTCTTGCAGTGAAATTCTTGTCAGAGTATTTATTTGGACAATTGGAGGATTAACGGGGTTTGATGGTTTGCTCATTCCCATGTAATATTTAGTCAAAACTTTGAAAAGGTGATTGCTAATGTTATTTCAAAGTTGAAGTTGAGAGTTTTGCTTGTGGTTGGTTGGTGGTCATGCGAAGTTCACTTGCATCAAGTCTTTCTGAACTGCATTTCATTTGGTAGTGTAATGCAACTCTAAACTTACTAAATAAATGTGTAGTTGTTTTGATGGGCAGTGTAGTGTTGTGTTAGTGATGCAATCAAGCTCTCTCTCCCTGTCTAACGGATTACGCAATGCTTTGGTATAGTTGTGGAACAAATAAATGCACAACCAACCCTTGTAACTCATCATCTTTTCATATGTATGAGTTTTAGCATTATATTATTTCTCCTTACGGTGGCCAAACCTGCGGGGCTAGTTCATTTTGGTGAATCTTCAATTCTTCATCTTCAATCTTTCTTACATGCTGCTTGGCCCCAATGCATCACCAAACACTAGACCAAAGGAGGAATAACAAACTCGCTTATTGCAATTCACGTCCATGCACCTGCAAAAAATGTGCTGTAATTTAATTGAGCATCGTAAATTCGTAAATTGTTATTGTAATGGGAACCAAGGTGTTGGTTGGTAGTTCTCTTTAGCTAGAGAAGATGACTGCGAAGTTACAGGCATTGACCACTTGTTCGAAAACTTGAAAACTTTTTGAGCACAAGTAAACTCAGATGGCAAAGAAGGTGAGGAAAATTTCTTTATGGGAAGAAGAAGAGTAACTAATCTTGTTTTTATGCTGGCTAATAGGGCGATCATGATCATGTAATGTGTAATGATAATAATCCGATCTTACACTCACTCTCTGATCATTGTAATGTTGATGGTGTGGTGGACTACAGGGTAAATGAGACCGTGGTGTAAGAAAATGAAATGGATTCTCTTCAAAACTCCATCATTTGGTGATTCTTGCAAATTGTTATTGCATAGCTTCATTTCCTTCTCTCAAACTTCTTTCTTCCTCCTCCACATCAACGAAACCAATTCTCAATTTTGGAGACATGTTTATGACTTGTGAGTCGTAACCAAAAAAACTACATAACATAACATAACAAGGCTCCGACCAGCCCTAGCTCTAACCCTTTCCTTGTCAGTTTGCTATTTACAACCATGTGTGAAACAAAAGGTATAGTGTGAAATTCAATTGGAACTTGGAACACCCAACCCTTAATTCTTTTTTTCTCATTGTTTCTCATTTTTCCTCTCCCATGCAGCAGTGGAGGTTGATGTAATTCATTTTCCGAAAACAAGTAGATTTAAGCTCAGCAGGATTTTAATGGAATTGATGTCTCGCTGGCTCACTTTTGTTGTAACGGTATAAAATAAATGTGAATTCTTCACACGGAGTTGTTTAAAATTTTTAAGGAGAATAAGAAAGGCAGAGAGCTCTCTCTACAGTTGCATACAAAACAATCATAACGAATTCTTCGTTTTTGAGTTTATTTCATTTATTGTGTGCCGTTTTATTTTTCTGATTCCTTCTCTCGTGGCAAAACTGACGCAAATTGTAATTTATTGTGGGCAGCTGTGGTAGGTAGTCAGAACATTGTACTATGTTACATTCGGTGTGCTATATTGTATCACACTCGTCAATTCCGATGTATTATTTTTGCAACATTTTTCCAACTTTAAGATATTGTGTGGTTGAGGGAAAAGGTAGAAATTGGGTGGGTAGGAGGACGGAAGCCATTCTTCATCATAACCTAACCTGACATGACATAGATTAATTAGTGAACATTGACAAGGCAGCAAGTTAAGTATGGCCACATTCCACCACACAACATGTCAAACGCACAACTGTCTGACAAACAAACCGGACCATTGTGGTATTACTTTTATAGATACCTAGCGGGTATTATTATTGCGAAACCCTCAAACCAGGCGATAGACGTTGTGGGGTTGGTTGATGTCAACCGGGCATAATTGACTAATTGTCACCCACCGGAGCAGAATGAGTTCGTTGGGTCGGGTCAACACAAGACAAGTTAGTTCAATCTGTACCACCAAGGAATTTTTATCTACACGTGTTGCTTGAAGACAAGTTTTGTATTTTAGCCCAGAGCTCTGCAGAGTTGAGAGTTGATTATTACAAAATTGATGTTGGCTTGTGCCACTGCACACCGAATTATGTACCTAACCCACCTGGTTGAGACGGGTTGATCTTGATTGAATGACAACACATGGGCAGTGTGTTTGGGGAGGGGTGGGAGGGACTCATATGTCAAATCAAACGGCTTATCCTGTCCTACCTACTAAGTCAAGGGTTCGTGTTCTTTTCCAAAAATTGGGACACCCTGCATGCACAGAAGCATTAGAGAAACTTAACAGTAGCATATTTAAGAGGAAAAGGAAAGCATAAGAAAAAAGCCAGTGATGAAATTGATGTAATATGGTAAACTTTGAGATTTGACGTTAACCAGTCAGTCACTAATGTTCACCTCCGATTCCATTCTGCTCGCTGAAGCTGTGTTCCAAGATGAGTGTTGATTGATAAGAGAAGCAATTAAATGTTTAATTGCTCATGTTAAGGTAGAGATGGGATCCAATCCAATTGCTAGTGGTAGTTGAGTAAGACTTGTGTAATAGGTCAATAAGTGGGGGATGTAGATCTAAGGGAATGGATTATAGTCGGACCCTTATTCTGCCAGGTACACATGTATGTAAGACGAAGCCTGGTCGAATGGGAAAGGTTGAGGGAGCAGATGGAAGTCTGTGAATGAAGTGGCCCATAATATAATCCATAAAAATAAAGACTGGCTACTGGCTAGAACGCAACCTCTTGAATGATCACAAGTGGATGTGGAAAAGGGAGAGAAGAATAGATTCAGACTAGGAGAAGGGCGACAGTGGCAATAATAATAGTTGGAAATGTTGGAATGGAGAGCAGAAGCGGAATATGTACCTGGAGGGAGTTAGTATACATAGAACATCACAGCCACCTTCATGATGGCTTCTTTTTATTGGATTTGAAAAGTTTTGAGGAATTCCGGAACAAAGTGAGTTCTGTTGGTTTGCGTTTGACTGAAATGAGCAAGGGAAACATGTGCTAAATGCTGGAAGCTCAAATAAAAAGAGCACATGCCATGAATGGAATGAAATGAACTTATTTTAAGCACATTTCATGTCAGACACATCATTTATGCGTCTATGCATCTTGAGTTCGTGCTCCTTTTCCGTATTCCGTAATATGTTTATGTACCTTCCTTCTCCTGGAGTCTTAATCGTTCTCCAGTCATTTCTTTACTCACTACTTGGAAGGAAATGGTAGAATAAAATAATACGATTCTATCCATCTGCATGATGCAGTGACAGCATATCAGTTTATGAGCAGTAACATTTACTTATCCCAATGAATTGTAGATGGGTAAAATTTTGTTCGCCATGTGTCCTGCATTTTTATACAGCACAAGCTACAACAAACTAAGAATCCGTTTTTCACTGTCACTCTGGCTATGGCTCAACAATATGGATTCCAAATGACTTTTTAATAGTTAGCACTCAAATCGTTGTGTTTTTTTTTGTTTTGTTTTCTGTTCCTGGTTGAATATCTGTAAATGTACAGATACATCCTTCTCCTTTTGCTGATTGCCAGTCATTTAACTCGTCTCGTTGACAACTTGTTAAAGTCAGGTAACTCTCATCACATCCTATGCATTATGCATATAGGTCTTTAGTCTTTTGAAAAATGACACAGTGCTTTGTGAATAATCGGAATGGTGACGATAATGGTGGGATCGAGTGAATGTGCAATGTACTGCACAGTCCAACATTTGATATATACCATGGAAGCCAGCTAATGAGCATAATACTTTAATGACTTTGGTTGTGCTGCCGAGTTTTTCTTCCTTTTCTTATTTGACTTTGGTTTGGTGGTTGAGGAGATGCTAATGAGTTACGGATAAATGAGGAAGATTTTCATTAGACGCTATTAACGATTTTGACTGACAATGGAACACCAACACACTTTCTTCCTCTTTTATCCTATCCTGATGATAATTCTTATTTACATTTCCAAAAGTTGTTCTAAGCAGCATGAATTAAACAAAATGAGGCAGGCAGGCAGGTGACTTTTTTATTTGGGTGGAATAATGTGATGAAGTTTTAGAAAGAAGTTGAAGTAGGGTAATTTTGGATTCAAACCTCGACTCAAGTAAGACCATGCCGTTTCCAATTTCATTTTTACTCTTATTCTTGTATTTTTAACCAAAGTGCTTTTTGTATTGTGCATTTCTTGAGTTGCGGAAAAGTTAAAAGTTTCCTTGGTTTAGATTAGATTTGCTAAAGTTTACAAGAAAAGTTTGGAAAATGATGTCCCGCATGTCAATTGGCAACATCAGGTAGAATTTCAAGCTTCTTTCTGCCTTATAAATATTGTAGTCCTACAATTCAGTTGCCTGTTGACATGTAAAATGTAACGCATTCTGCAGAAGGCAAGAACATGGACCAGTTGAGATTGGATTACAAAAGTCTGTTAATGCGGTGAAGGCACTTTCCCTATCTCACTTACTTATCTGCGGTCTTTTCCTCTCCAATCATTCGTGTAGTTTATTTAATTGAGTTTTGGGTCAAACTGTTGATTTCTACTTTTTGTTCCGTAGAATTTAATAATGATGCATCAATACTTTTAAGTAAGATGTGTTCTTAATAAAGATTGCATAGTAACCTTTACAAGAATGCATATATTGATTAGCAAAAATGCTACCACTTTAGAATCTTGACAACCATAACCACTGACTTACCTTGCCTTCTCTTGTCATGTAGTTAAAATGACCGGAATAAGGTTCACACCGTGGATATCCTAAGATGCGTGATAATTTTAACATGTCATGTTCTTTCATGTATATATTCATGTATATATTCATTTAATCTACCATACCGTCAACCACCGACTATGCCATGGTTAAAATACAATAACCTTAGCCGAATAAAAATAAAGAGCTGCGTTTATAATTTTTACGGGGGACGAGACCATGTCTAATTTGGTGGGTAGGTGCTAATGTGCCATGGTGATGTGCATTTTCATTGTTGAGCTTATACATGCGTATCGTTTTGGTGTGAAGTCAATATTACGAGGTTCGAATGCAATAATTCGTATAACGGGACAATGATGAAGTTCGGATATGGAAGGAGTTGCACTGAGCAGGCATTCGCAATTGGAGATGAATTTAAAAGAAGTGTACGTTGGCGGATCAAGATTTATTGGATTAAGTAATAATAAATGGGATATGAAGATGCCTAGGTGTTGCTATAACCAGAGGCTAGACTGTGGCACACATTCCATCTTCACCTCACTCAGATAGATAAGCAAGATAAGATGTTAGTTGAGCCTTTGGTTGGATGCGACGTGTACTATTTACCACTGAACGAAATAAAAGTTCGATTTGTGGTGTGAGCAGATTGGGAATCATCATCCAAAGATGCGCTCATTCTGGCTCAATCATAACTTGAATTGGATTCGCCTCATTTGTGTTTCCTTTTTTATTTTATTTGTTGATGATGATATTTTCATCTTCCTGTATTGAGAGAAGAAGAATGGAGGAGATGAGCATCAAGATGAAGGATGCAATGCAACCACTTCTTCACTATAATTGAATTGACAGGTTCACCTCACCCTCTTTGCAATAGATTATGTGGCATAGGTTGGAATCCTTAAAAATCTGTTATGTAGTGTTATACAAGTTGCGAAACTAGAAATAATAAAAATGTGGAGGTGGAATTCAATGAGGAGGACAGGACAACAGCGAGAAGTGGACTGGTTTGCTTTGGGGTTGGTTCCCTCTCATCTTCAAATACATAGTGTATTATTATTTTATAAATTATTGAAGGTGGACAGCAAAAATGCATTAAACCGCATTTTCGTATTGAGTGGCTATTGATTTATGCATGTTTCTATTTGTATGAGTGATACGACATTCTCTGACGTAGTAATATTAGTATTACGGAACTTTTGCTACTGTGAAACTGCGGTAGCTGGACTATGGACAAGTTTGTTTGACAAGCCATGCAAAAATCTTTTCGCGCATGTTGACACTTCTTGAGCATGTTTAAAAGGAAATACCCGTAATATGGTACGCAAAAAAGAGTCAAATTGTAGGTGATATAGCTTATAACGAAATGTAAACTTTTTTTTATGCATTCAATAGCTATGTGCAGGATTATGCGGGGCAGAGTTTCTTTTTAAGCTAGAGACAGAGATAGTAGCTTGTGTTTGGGCAATCACTTGTTAAAAATGCATAAGGTTGAAGTATTTCCTGTCAAAGTGATGGTGGCGTTGGTGGTGGGTTGGCCCGAGTTTCAAAAATTGTATCGGAGCTGACAATCTTGCTCAAGGCAGGGAAATGTGTATGAGCAAGCAGGTAGTTGGCATGTTAACAGAAATTGTCAGTGATCGGCGTGGCGTATTTGTGGTTTTGTTGGCTTCCAATACATTTTTTCATGCATGGAAGAAAATGCTTTGCTCTTCTCTACCCCGTTTATTTGTTCCTTGGTGAGTATGTGTCTGACAGAATGTTGTATTAGAAATTGAGAGCTGTGTGAAGACAACAACTGAGGATGATGCAGCCAATATCTGTATCACGGTGATGCAGGAAAAAATAAAATTTGTAGAAATTATGCAAAACCATTTTCTCTATAGTCAGGGTTCAGAGGGAATATTTATTCTATTAGCATCACCATCCCCGGATAAGAGAGTCAAACAAAAGTGGTACATGAATTTTTTGACTCTGGCTGCGGAAGGATGAAGTAACATAACAAGAACGGATTGCCTCGGGTTGGGTGGACAACTTATCTGTAGGACGGGCCAAATAAAGTTTATAAGACCGGCATTGTGGAGCAAGCTGTAGAACATGACACGCACTACATTCTACAGATATCTAGATACATGGCTGGTGGTGGGGAGATAGATACTTTGTGTCAAGCCGGTGGTTTGGTTGGAGATGTTATCTGAGCTCGTTTTCATCCTACGGCCTTCTGAAACAAGGAATATTTTAATGGATGCATGGGATCCAATCAACCCTTGGAGCATGCAGGAGTAATATCATACATACGTGTGTTGCTAGGTATAAACCTAGAAAAACGGATGGATGTGAACAGTGTAGGATCACCGACTACTATGTGAAATTTATGATAATCTTGGACAACACACGTCACTTTCCACACCATTTTTCCATGCCTTGGTACATTGGTCAGTTGTGTGATTATTAAAGCCGCCCAACAAGGAATACAAAGCCGAACAACTTATTTTTCCAACAACCAATTTTAAACTAAGGGAAAAGCTCGGTTTAAATTTGATATGTATTCATAAGGAGTAGACTGGCTAAGAATTACAGATAAAGGATTCACAGTGTTGACATTTTAAGGAGCGAAATTTATCCGTAAAAATCACATGCTTTTGGAAATTGTATTCAGATTTGGTTTTTGTTTGAATCATTCATATTTGAGCATGAATTCTAGAAATTGAAAGTTTCCAACACATGATAAATTGATAGCACCGATTATTCTCCGGCATGGAGGTTAAAGGAATTAAGTTTCCTTTGTGAGGAAGCTTATAGAAGTAAGAAGTCTGTGGATGAAATCACTTCAAAGAAGGTTGACAGGAAGGAATAATTTGATATTTTGTGAAATTTTAAGAATCTTCAGCCAGTCATCATATCCATAGTGGTGCTCGATTCAAAGTGGAATTATAATATCTAAGATTTTCTTGAATCAAGTTAAAAGGAATAATAAGGTGGAGGGATAGAAAGGCAAGACGACGAGACGAGGATGCATTGTTCTTGTTCTTATTGTTAAAAGTTATAACTCTACGTTGACAGGATGAGTTCGCGCGAGACATTTGACATTTTGTGCAGCAATGCGACAAGGCCAGAGATGAACTCGGCAGATTTCTCCTAATGGAATTAGCTGGATTAGAATTTACTGTAATCAGAAAATGCCCATTGAAGTCACTAATGGAAACAAGAGATCTCTCAACAGAGAGAGAGAGTCAGAGCTGGCTTGGGAATGGAAACTGCAAGACTTTGCGCTTTGTTTGTTTGCCATCTTATATGAAGATTGGTGACATTATGGTGACTGGTTGACAGACACAGTTGATGATGGTTGTCAGACCAATCTTTCAAATGAAATTATATCTGGGCAGTAGTTTCCTCGAGTCGCCATTTCCCCTGTATAATACTCATTACAATATCTTTCGAATTATTGTGTTGATTGCAAACACATTGTTACTCAGAGTTACTTTAGCATGTGTATCTTTTCAACTCGAGGCAATAAAAATTTCGCCCAATCGTATTTCAAAAAGAGCACTAAGAGTATTAAACAAAATCGGTTTAATTGGCTGGCTCAGTCCCAAAATGCTTTCGGATTAAATATATAGAGAAGCCCAGCAATAATAGAATTCTAAGTAGCGTGTTGCCTGTTATGGATGGATTAAAGTTTACACCACGTGCTGGACTTAGGAGGTTGAATAACTTTCCTTTTCCCTTCCTCTTTTTAAAATATTTTAACGAAAATGCTCAACATTATTAAAATAACAAATTTCTTTGTTTTACAGAAATTCATATCAACCCCGACCCGTATGGGGAACTTCTTCAATGACTACAAGGTATGTTCTTATCTTACACAAATATAAACTATGTCTTTATCTTATAAACCCAATCCATGATTTTGAGCGAATTGATTAGAAGTTTAGTTGCATATTCTGTGATTGTGGTTCTGCGATTGAATTTTCTGACTATTGAGATTGTCTGCAGACTTTGGGTAGGGTTGAGATTTATTGAACTAAAGCCACGCAACTCGATCCCTTTGTATGCGTAATCTGCCACTGCCTGATTTTATTTTATTTCAATGTCAAATGGTACATGACACGGACCATCATCCAATCCAACTACAAAAAGGTGGATTTTGAATCTATTGAAATTGAAAAGAAAAATAGGATGGGGCCATGTAATGATGAAAATGACATGTGCATCATGAAACCATCATATTGGCAGTGGAACGCTTGATATTGTGAATATGACACACTGATTCCACTGTATTAAAACCAGACCTAGGCGTTGGGCACATTCATCTCCCTCTTTTTAGAGTTCGAAGTATATCATATCATTTGATCCCAGTTTAGTTAACCCTTCATAAATCTACCTGCTACGGAAAGGAATATTTTCTCTGGTCTGGTGAATGGGTTTGGTTTGGAAGGCTGGATTTTATTCTCATTTTGAACTCATACAAGTAACAAAGGAACATAAGCTGGTGCTACATAGTGTTGGGCTGTTCCTACTCTTTCCAAATTTCCACATGGATCATGGATTTTACAGAAATCGATTCCTTCCGCGTCCCCTTCCTTCCTTCGTTTCCTTAAAAGCATATTCTTCTTCTTTTATTTCTGAGAGAGAGACATTTAGTTACCCGAAAAGTTGGACCTGAAATGCTCGAATTGAATGGAGACAAGACAGAAAGAAAGGCATAAGGAAGTAATAATAATTCGTCAAAATCTTAGTCAAACTTTATTCACTGCAAGTATAAATTGAAATCAGCTCCAAGGACGTCCCGTTAAAGTTGCTGGACTACTATTAGGAATATAGTATTACAAAATTGTTTAAAATGTTACTATTTCA
>JAAXNX010002342.1:0-13775 GCA_036491905.1 Folsomia manolachei
CAAGTGATCGGAGCATTGTTACTTCTTCCTCACGGGATTGGGTTTGAGAGGTTCCAGAATTAGCGTTGGATACATTTCTTACTGCGCGGGAACCGCTACATGCAGACGGCAGATTTATCAGCGATTCCCAGAAGCCTTCGCTAAACACGATTCTCGCATTCGGCAACCATCACTGCAACAAAAATGGGAATTTCATGAAATTAATGAATCTGGTTTAATAATTTTATGAAAGCACGGACAGAAACGGATTTTTAAAACAGGACAGTTTTGAAACTGATTTGATGTATAATGTCAAGACGTGAAAACTTGCAATTTATGAAAGTTCCTCAACTAGTTTTACAGGAAGAGATCCCACTCTTGAAAATACATATATACTAATGCATACCATCTTTTACTTGGACGAAATGAACAACTTCCAAAATAAGACTTTATGGACATTGCATGACATGAACCCATTCCAAACTTGTTGTAGATCATTCCTGCCCAGCTTTGACCGAGATTATTTTGTAGGATGCTATACGATGAGCCGTAATAATAAACTTGGGAATACAAGCTGAGAGGTGGAGTTAATCAGAAACATTGATTTTTAATGCGGTGTCTGATGCTTAGGTAACAACCGGGCATTCCGCTATACGATCGAATTATCAACCCGCATACGACATTGTCCTCGTGACTCCCAGTTTTTCTTGCCAATTTTTTTGTAATTTTAATCAAATTTTCACATTGTCTGGAAAAGTTCATTATTTATTCATTTCAGGGAATACTTACTAGTGCTCAAATGCGAGTCAAGTATTGCAAACGCTGCCAAATCAATCTAAAGCACAAATCGAATTCCCTCTTAGCTCGCTTCCTTCAAAGGAATGACTTTTTGCAATGGACTAAAAGTATCGGAAAATATTCTCAATCCTGATTTGACAAGCAAGGAGTTTTTGATATTGTGATAATCAATCTTTGTAATGGCAACACAAAATGGGATAAATATCTGCGAATGATGTGGGTAAGAATGGGAGTAAGTCTAGTCAGTGGGCCAATAAAAAACTTTCGTTTCCTGACTGGGTTTTTTAAAGGGCTACATGGCATATTATTCCAAACAACGCTGTATTATACGCATATCAGAGACAGACCAGTGCATTAAGTGACGGAAAGTACCACATGGACGAACAATTTCTGGACGGCAAATGTTCAAAATTTGCTAGAAATTGGGTGCAGTTTGTTGGTGTTGTTTGTGGTTTCCCTTGCAGATTACCTAACAACTCGGTGGTATGTTATGTTAGTGACATTTTCACATACCGTGGAGTGGTACTTGAATTTTGGTAATCACGCAGCCCCAAGCATGCATGATGATTTATTTACAAAATCCAGCAAGAATTGAAATAGTCACGGTTTTTATTGTGTAGAGAAAGCAAACTTTCCCACGTTTTTAGGACATGTCAGCTACAGAGTTTGGAGGATAGTGTCCGGCACGGTCACTATTGCTATTTGCTAAAGAATTCACAATTTATTTTAGATTGACACAACCCACTTTTAAAGCAAACAAAATGTTTTATAGGCAAAATTTAAATGAAGAGAAGGTGAAAAAGGTGCGACCGTGACCACTAAGTCAACAATCAGATCGGACGACCTTTGTTTCAAGGCCTCTTGATAACTGTAGCGTGATATTTATTTAGGATACGGGCATGCACCAGGTTCATGAAATGTTGAGGTGTAATTTGCATATGCAATATATGCAAACGGAATAAAGTTATGCATTTTTAAAAGCATGCTTCATTATTGCAGTCCACATATTCCGTAGATTCAGCGAAGTAGCACATTTCCAATGTCATATATTAATTTAACGCTTTTGCGGCTTTTTTTTTAATTAAAAAAATAAATCACAAAAGAAGACCAACTCAATACTATGCACACTTACCGGACTTGTTATAGGTGCTACCCTGAATTCCGTAGATGAGACTGTCGTTCGCCGATATGTCCGATCCACGTCCAATGGTTGGAGGCCCAGATTTCCCTTTTGCCGGAGTGCATTGAAATAGGTTAAGGAATGCCAGTCTGAACTTTCTATTGAGAAAGCAATAAGTTATCGGATTGCAACAGCTTGAGACGTAGGCCAGAAGTTGGACCAAAACGACCCCCAATGGTCCAATTAACTTGTAGACAGTGTCATTGTCGAAAAGATACCAAGTGTTCTGAAAATCAAACCACATTTATGACATTAGTTTTAAGTAGTTGGCGCATTTCAAACATGATCCAACCGTGGACGCATTATCTGTCCATTTCAAAACTTGAAAACCAGATCAAGGATCAATTTCTTTGTTTTCAAACACCACAACAACAGGAAGGTGACTTACCACGAAATAGAGTGGACTCCAGAACAAGAAGAATTCGAAAACTGCGGATTTGAGTATAATATATTTCAGTGCATGTTTTGTTTAGATTGTATCAACTCTCAATTTAAAAAACAAGTGGAGAAAGTCTTATAAAACCCAAATACTCACCTAGAACAAAGAGCATCCGAATAACTTTCTTCTTAGATTCGATACTTTTTCCAGTGTAAGTACTTCTAATTGCTCGAGATACTTTAGGACGACAGTGAGCCTTATTAACAGCACTTGCGTGGTTTGTGCTGTTGTGGGGCAGATGCATGGGTTCTGTGCCATTTGGCTTGTTTACCCCTTCCAATACCTCCACGGCATCTTTCCTCTTCCATCGAACGACCACACCCTTTCCACCGCGAAGAGTTAAAATCTCACTGGTCACACCTTCTCGACGTGCTGCCTCCGTTTTATAATTCGAGTATTGGCTATGAGCACTTAATTCCAGCGAGTTATCTCTTGGCACCATGGCCGAGTGGCCTCCTGAAAGCAAAGTTTTTTTGTAAAATTTTTCATATCCTCATGTATTACTTGGGTATTTTATAATTATTTTATCTGCCGATAATAGAACTTTTTAGCCTGTTTGCTTGGGTCCATTATCATACCGCTCGGGACTTTGCCTGGCTCAAATATTTTTGTGATAAGAACAAGATAACAAATCCGGCACTTAGTATCACTTTTACCATCGTTGCCCATAGTTACGGAGTCCCTTTTTAGGTACATGTCTAAAGTGGGGGATTCCAGCTTAGTGCTTTTAATTCGATCCTTCACCACACCACAGGGGAAGAAACTCAAAACTTCAAACTTGATTACAGTTGCCAAACTCTGCCAAGACTTTGAGCGTTACTAAGTAGCGTCATCGTCATTCTATACTTCAAATCCAACAGTTATATGTACATATATGAGTTACTCAATGTGAAACTTGAGGAAAAGACACATCTCCAGGGCTTTGGTGAAAGTAAGGAAAATACAGAACGATTGTTGGACCATCTCCTTGGTCTCAGTAACTAATTATTATGACATTCAGCCCAAGGAGCGGATGTCTTTCTTCAACAAACGCAATCCTAATCCAATCCTCAAGTTTTAGCTTTCGTTTCATAACATTGGTCTCGTATTCCTATTCGAGTAGAAAGTTTTAACCCCATTTCACACAGCTATAGAATGAACGATGGAACAATTTTAATTAAGGCATTCATCTTCTTGTAGCAAATCGGCTTCAACAATTTACGGGTTTTGTCGTAAACGTAAATCTTAAGTGGATTTTGATTGCAAGTATCCATCTGTAAATGGACGCTTATAGACCAAGTCCTATTAGAAAAAATTATTGTAAGCTTCTTAAAACTGGGGCTTAACACAAAATTTAAGACGTTGTTAGAAACAGATTTAGCCACCATCATAAAAGCGTTACGTACGTAACATAGCTTCAAAGAGAAAAGAATGGAGTAAAGGATTTGTCTTCCTTTTGTTTCTGCACGTCTACCACCATTTAATTATCTCAATTCTCTTAAAACTAAACTAAGCGGATTTCAGAAAGGATAATGAATGCAACAAGAAACGGCATTAAAGCAAGCTCTTCTTTCTTCTTCCCTGTTGCTTAGAATTTATTGGGTCAGAAAAATAGAGGTCGAATGAAAGAAAATGTTTCCAAGAGGAAAATATATGGTTCGTTGCATAGTCTCGGAAACTAACGAGGTATGGAATACGGAGGGGGGTAAATTGCATCTGAAGGAAAAGGATTAGTAACATCTCCTTGTTCTGCTCAACTCATCCTTCTCTACCTTGAGACTCGTTAATAAAACAGGAGTAAGTAAATTTCTTACTTTATTGCCTCAAAGGACTCTGAGATTAAATGAGGAAAGTAGATGAGATATGAGGTGAGTACAAGTGGGCTGCTGGTTAAATTGCAAATATATGCGAGTAAAATAGAAAAAGTTTCGCAGGACAAGTTTCCTCCTTCAGATTTCATTCGGTAAATCACACGCAGGGCAATAACATAATCCAACTTTCCATTTCTGAATGTTTTACTGGGAAGACTGTAAGTCAACTTGGTTGACAGTAAAGTCAAATATTATACAGACTTTCACCTTCTTACGTTGTTTTCTTTCACAATGAATCTGTCTCAGTGGAGTAATTGCAATTGTAAGCGGAAAGAAAAAGAATCTAATTTGATCTCCGTGGTGGTTTCTCTCCAGGGGGAAAGTCATCCCATAATCGGATCAAGAGCAACTTGTATCCTACATACGAGAGGATAAAGTTTAGTTTAGTTTAGAGTTTGGTAAAGTAAAGCTTCCCTCAATGAAATTGTATCAATGGCTTCTCTACTGTCGTGTACACAATTCACAGTATCTTAGAATGCTATTGAATGATAAAGCAACCTCTGTGGATTGACTCTTTTCCCAGTTTTTGAAAAGAATGATGATAAGCTTAATTGTAAAGAGGGAAAAGCTGCCTTTTTTTCTTCTGGAGAAAGTACACCTCTCTACTTTCTCCACTACTTACGTCACGTCGTCTTCTCAGGGAGAGTCCCTTTTTTATTTCTTTTTTTCTCAATCTTCTCGACATGACTTCGCTACACTGCAGTTAGTTATAAGTGCAGGGACAAAAATTTTGGGGAGAGTGATAAGGAAGAATCTCTCCTGCCTTGGAATAATGACTTTTTATAATGATGATATTTTGTGAGAATGCCAAGGCCATGTATAGCATATGACCAACCACCAATGGCTGGATGGTAGGTCGTATTATTTTTTATTTTCTTAAAAAATGGTTTCATTCACTCCAATTTTATTTTGTACATCTCCGTAGATCATATCCCGACATGCGGGCAGTGGCAGGAAGTGTGGCTACCAATTATTTTTGTGGTTTGGTCTGACATTTTGGGAAATATTAAGCCACCACGGCGTACACATTGTAAAGGTTGATACTATAATCCGACATGTCCAGGTCTACCTCTGAATTCAATGCTTAAATGAAGATGAATAATAGGCATACTCGTAATCATAATGATGAACCAATTCTTCATGCTCCAGATAACATAATGTTCAGCTCACATTTTCAAAATACCTTTTTTATTCCTTCGCAATTCTCAATTTGCCTAATGCATCCCTACGACCAACTAGACAACAAAGGGCTGTAGCTTCCTCTAGAGAACGTGGGTCGGTTACAAATGAAAGCTCCTCCCGGCCAACCCCAATACAACACGACACAACAAAATGAAAAAAAAAGAAATCTTCTCGGAGAGAGTGAAAAGAAATAAAATAACAAATGAGGCAAGTAGCCACCAGAACCAGGGCAAAGGATCCCATCGCTCGTTATTCTAAAGTACTCGGATAAGAAGAGAGTTTGGATTAGAGGAGGAGGACGAAGAATCAGAACAAAAAAACATTCCTTTGACCAAATCAGAACGAAATATAAAATTTCATTTGATATGATAAAATCTTCAACCTACAATTGCCAGCGCATGCTATTTTCTTTGATTCGATTTGAAATTATGATCAAATCTAAAAGAGTACAAAAAATTAACTTGATTTTTTCTAGGACACGTTTATACTTATCGCTACTTTGAAAGTTTTGGTGATTCTAAGTAGCAGAAAAATGTCTGGAATGCTTTGTCAGCACATATGTAAAGTCCAACTGGCTTCCAAAGAAAGAAATGCGTATAAAATAAAAGTTACCGTATTTGTGGAATGACCGGGTGTGGCGAATCTCGTTGCGAAGTCCTTTCCACAGCTTCGAGATAATGAAGGCGTAAGCCATGGCCATGATTCCAAGGGGAAAAATAAACAACAACCCGTCCAAGACTAGGTTGAAGGTTTGCTCACTTTCCGCATTGGGCCACACCTCCCGGCATTTGTTTCTTCCTGAAACGAAAACCAAAACAAATCTCAAACTCCCAAACATTTGCAATTTCGATTGTCATTCACACACATGGCTTGGAACAGGTGCATGTGGCGTTCTGTGATTTACTAATAATACTAAATTGTAAGCACAAAAAACTCGTAGCGCAACCACTGCCCCTTACTCATTGAGCAGAGGGTGAATTTTATCAGTCCCTAGTGCAAGGGATAAGGAAATATTACATGGGTTTATGTACAACTTATATAAAAATTAACGTCCTTAATCTAATAGTATCGCATTGGATTATTTCAATACAGAACTCTCATCCCAAAAAACAAAAAATGGGAGGAAATCCAGAAATTTGCAAGTTTTTATTCTAGCCAGAGAAACACGCATTCCAATTTAGGCACCTCTTTTATTTCATCCAAACTTTATTGCTGGATGGGAATCTTGATGATTGATAATAAAATGAGACAACTCTGCGTCTGTGTCCCACGTGTGTATGTTTATCTGGCAATCAGTATCTGTCTATCCTCTAGGTCTCTGGAGACATTTCTTCCAAGTTCCTATAGGTAAACATTCACTTCTACTCCAAGTTAAGCACAAAGTCTTGGAGCATGTTATATTCGTATAGCTGTAAGAGCTTTTTTTTAGAGCGTGGGATGATCGTTGAGAGTCTCAACTTGAGACTCGTACGTCTATTTGTTATTTGTCATATATCTGTATTTCCATTTATTTTTGTGAGACTCCAGCAACTTTCTGTAGTAAAAATAGTTTTGCTGCAGGACAGATATTCCGCACCAGTTTTCACCAAATATCAAAGATTTTACACTCTAAAACCCCTGGAGGCAGTTGATATATTGAAAATTTTTAAACAGGTTACCAACAACGCCCTATTTATAATTCACTTGATGGAAATCACGACCCTTTATTTACGCGACGCCTCTTGTGGATGTCATTCTTTCAAAATTAGCTTAACGCCGTTCCACGATATTCTTATATTACATTCTTATTGGCAATCTAACAGTAAGAGTGATTCATGATCTTTGATTTCTGATGCCATTGCCAAGTTTCATGATGTCGAGATTTACTTTTTGGAATCAACTAAACAAGAAAAGTAATCGCTCTGGATTCTATCACTGTGATTGGGAATTACCGAGGAAGACAAAAACATTCAAGTTTTTTTTACTGCAAATAGCGTTGAAATTCTCAACCCCCTCGCTTTTGTCGGAGTTTATTGAATTGAGGAAATTGTTTTGTGAAATAAATTTGCATGGAATTGAAGCAGTCAAAGCTAATTGCGATGTCTCTAGTGTTTGTGCTACTTTTAAAGGCAAAGTTTGAATGACTTAATTCATTTTATTAGGCTTGATTGAGGGGTTTGTATTACAAAAATCAAAACCTTTTCCTACGCTTTTCAGCAAGTCAAGTAAGAATTCCTAGTCAATAATTGGCACTCGTTTGTTTTGGCAGTATTCAGTGAGCAAGGATGAAGTCCAATTTCAAAGTTTATTTTAAATCGGAACTAAAATTGAGATTTATTTTATTGGATTTCTCTCAAGAACTGTAAGAATGATAACGGGAGTCAAATTAAATCCTATTTAAATCATTTCAAAGGATAGTTTTGATATCTGTGAATATGATGTTTTATAAATAAACCATTCTCTACAAGATGAAACTCTTGGACTGAAGTATATGTCGAGCTTTTTAACCTTTCTGTAAATTGCAGCACTTTAAGTTGACAAAATCTGGATCAAAGCATGCAAGTCTTGGCTATTTGCAATTAATTAGCTAAGTGCAAGTTTTGAATAAATCTCTTATTTATGGTTGTCATATTGTTTTGCAATTTAGGATGAATATTAATCTGGTTTTTGCTTCATTGCATAATTTCCAACATTCTACTTTTAAGCAGTTCACTCTTTTACAGATTTCGAAGCATTTATAAGTGGCGACATTTATAATCCACAACTCATGGGAATTCTATAAAGCTACTTAAAAAAGATAATGAAAGGTTATGAGAAATGCTTTTGAAATACCACAAAGGATTTTTTCGCAACGTCAAAGGTTAGTTTATTTAAACTCAGAATCCGCATGTGATTAAAGCTCTAATTGGGAAAATCGCTTTCATTTGAGTTATAATTGGCGTTTTCCTCCCAGCATCCACTCAATCAACTACACTTGTTCTGGGTTGACTAACCCATTACTTTCTTTTTCGTAATTCTTTCACTGTGTTATAACACTAATTTTCTACAGATATCAGCACGAGCATCATAAACGCATTGAATATGTCGAACAAATTAGTGTATAGCAAAATCAGCTTCATTTGACTGAAGGATTGTAAAGATTCCACTGCTTTCTCCTGTTGTAGGATTTTGATTCTGTCAGGATTGACTACCAATTTGTTCAATAAGCTCAATTTTTTACCCACAAAACTTTTACTCAAATTAGAACTTTGGAAAGTGAGGTTTGTTTTATTGAGCAAGTTCTCTTGGTGAGATATTTATAAAGAAAGAGTGAAAAATGGGTGAATGCACACTACGGATATAATTTTAAGGATTGTGGGTTGCCTAATGCGCAACAAACAAACAACAACGGAAATAAATAAATAATGGCGATGTAAAAAAACATCAACAATCGTAAATATCCTTTTCCTTAATAAAGTATTCATTACCCTTTGACAACCCACAACCTGGCTGCAGGTCGTAAACGCAATTACACTCACAACTCCTACTCAAATAATTTTCTTCACTGTAAATTATTAAAAATAGCAGTTGTCGAAAAGGTCAGTTCTTTTTAATGAGTTGCTTAACTTTGAGAAAAGTTTGTGAGAAAATTAGCAAAAGTTTAAAATAACACTGCCGTTCTTTGCATTTGACAACGGCGTATATGAATCATAGAAATACAAAAGACACATGAATTTATAAATCCGTCACTGGATAAAAACATCGCAAAAGGGCCCTAGGAAGGCCGAGTAAGATTCAATTTAGATAAGATAAACAAACAGAAAGGGATAATAATTGCATTACGATTGAGAAGATCAAAGCGATGCAAAAAAAACTGGTGGACAAATAGAACTATTCCAATTGCGATGGCCGTCTATAAACCATTTATAATGCAGTTTTCTGCCTGCAGGATGTGACAGATTTATTTTATGATTGAATGTTGCCTTAGGAAAAAAGATTATCGATAATGAAATGCGTGGTTAAATAAGCTAGGTTTATCCTAGAACTTACCAGAATTTCGAATCGGTTGCAATTCTGAGAATATCCCAATTGGAATGTTGTACGTTAGAGCACCGAACCATACCGTGAATATCATTTTGTAAGCGTGGGATTTTGTTTGCCATTTTCGGGATTGGAGTGGCCTGTAATAAAGTAAGTCCTTGGTAAGTTTGATTGTTGTTATTATTAATAAATGAGAACAAATATTAATTTCAACCAACAACTACAAATTAGTGGGATACGGGTGATTGTGTAATGCATAACAATATCTTAAATTACATTGCATAACTGGTTACATACCTGCAAATTGCGAAATATCTTTCGAGTGAGATTGCCACAAGTGTCCAAACAGCTACGGAGACGGAAACGGCTGAAGGGAAAGTCATACGTATAAATTACAATAAAATTTCACTTTAAGAGAACAAGTTTATGAGAGTAATATTTTCATTAAGCTACCACAACCACAGCCACAGGAGGATGTTTCATCTCATCTCTAATTTTCTGCAGAGTTAATCTATGGTGAAAGCATATTAGGTATTCATGTAGAATAGAGACGTTGCTACGCCTAGGAGTTTAATTTCATTATCTGTCCTTAGACCTTGGACTTGTAAAATAGCCATGAGGCAAATGTGGGTAGAAAAGGTTGTACCGGTCTCAACTTCAAACCTTAATTTAAGTTTCAGGAATCTGGGGGTGTTAGTATAGTCAATTTTTTTATCTAGATAGTTGTCAATAAGACTTACGTTAACAATATGATTGATTAAAAAGATCATGTCGGATTACACTAATTTGATCCATACCAAAAATCTAGCCACATAAATGAATAACTAGTCCACGCTCCGGTCACCAAATAATCCAATACTTCAAAAAGAAACTGTTTTATCACAGAGCATAATCATGATTGGTTATACTTCCTCCTACAAAAAAAATCATTATTTGACCACTGACAAAAATGACATGATGTGGCAAAAAATATAGACATCATGAGAATGTAATATAAGTTCACTCAACCAAATAATTTGCCAATGGAATTGGAATTGATTTAAGGATTTTTGCCTATATACGAGTATCATACTTTCTCCATATCGCCAAACTGTTTTTTTTATCTCCAGAAATTTCAATTTATCAAAGATAATAATCCAAGTTTCACGGATGAAAATTGATTGGTAAATTGAACTGACAAAAATGACATGATGTGGCAAAAAATATAGACATCATGAGAATGTAATATAAGTTCACTCAACCAAATAATTTGCCAATAATTTGCCAATAATTTGCCAATGAAATTGATTTAAGGATTTTTGGCTATATACGAGTATCATACTTTCTCCTCCATATCGCCAAACTGTTTTTTTTATCTCCAGAAATTTCAATTTATCAAAGATAATAATCCAAGTTTCACGGATGAAAATTGATTGGTAAATTGATCGAATACGACAAGATACTCATGCATACACACTCCAAGGCAGAGATAAAATTTTGCAGTGAAACTAATCTATGTCCTCTCACGACTTTTATTGACAATTTGCACACACAGCGTTAATAGTTGTAAGTTATTTGTCCATGGTCTACATGTGCTCCAAACGATTCTTCAGTTTTCATTTCGATTTTTCCGATGCCTAATTCATATGACGATATGAGAAGAATATTGAGCTCAATATACAAAATTTTGAAAAAAATTTTTTTCTCTTTTTGTTTAACTTTTGTACAGATTTAAGTTTCACATAATTTGCCAATAGTAAAAAAACCTTCACTAAAAATGATTTGGTAAAATTTTGGAGTTTTTAATATACAATTGCTGATACAAAACAATTTGCCCTATCTGTGTCCCTATAGTTCAATCGTATATTTTGGCAGGTTTCATCATAGGAATACGCAAACTAAGTGTTTCGACAGAGGCAAGGTATTGACTTTCACTTTTCTTAGAGCAGTAGTGATCCAGTACAATACACGGCAGAAGATAATATAACTTCTAGCCCTAGTTTTTGATATCATCAACTAAAATGTTGAATCCTACCGTTGGGAATTCTTTATCTAATGGCGTACTTTTACTTGGTTAGTCACTAATAGTTATGCAACACTAGCAAGCAGTCATTGCCAATTAGTGCCACACAATGACATCCAACACAATCTGAGTGTTATAAAACTTTAATGTATGTAATCCATACCATTCCTTCTTGCCGCCATCACTTTATCTGTGCTGCCACCATTAGCAAGAGATTTCTGAATAAACAAGAACCGGCGAAAACTAGAGCCACAGATCTGCTGATGTAAACTGGTTGAAGAGTCTGAAGCATGCAAATCCCTAGAGAGGAAATCTGAGCCGAAATGAAATGAACTGATGACTTAATACAAATGGTTCAAGATTTTTGTATTACGAACGGAATGAGCCAGTTTGAGCTAATGATCATTATTTCTACACTTCGTGGTTGGAGAAAGTAACAGCTCTTTAATATTGAATGACAAATGAGTTTATTTTCCACTTCATCCCATACCGAATTTACTTGGTCTGGAAGCAAAAACTCAAATGTTTCCCTACAAAAATCAGTGGTTTTCTCATTTCTGTCTACGAATGTAATAAACATGAGATTCATACTTATTTTGCTGTACATATTTATGCTTTCTTTGTTTGTAGATAACGCAATTCCGCCCTGATAATCGAGGTTTATAGACCAGTATTTTATCACTGTTGCTGAGGAGTTTAATATACTTTTCACAAATTTGTTGGGAATCTTGGAAAAGTGAAAAAGAATGAAGAGAAAACCAGAACCACAAAGCTACAGTTAATCTATCGAGTTATATTTGCAAGTTATTTTCAATGTAATTGTTTGATTCGATACTGCTGACTACGGAAATTGGCATCCATCAAAATTATGGAAGCTTAGATTCATTGTATTGCAGTAATTTTCTGAGTTGTTTAATACCATTCATGACAGTAATAAAATAACGGAGACATCATCGCCGTTGTCATTGACCTCCGCATTCGCGTCAATTATAACTTTGCTCACGTCAATGCGAAGTGTCACAATTGAACACGGTGGTTGGTTGATGCAGTTTTGAGTCCATTAAAAAGATTGGATTGTAAGTTCCGCAGGCACAATAGAATTACAAGTCATTCGAATCTGTTTACAGCCTAGTTGGAAATCCTTGGACAAGGGTTTTTGAGAAATCTGATTCCAGAACCTGTTCATGTTGACAGAATTTGAGTCTACGTAAAACCCTTTCAATTTTTTTGGCCACTTATATTGCGGTGATGGCAAAGCGTTTGGCAGTTACATACATAAGCGGATTACAAACCATAATTGACTACATTGAGTTTGTGCCGTTCTTTATAAAATAGGTTTTGACACATTTCTCTGTCGGACGTGGTTTTAACTCGTATATACCTGTGGAGAACATAAAGTTGCAGAAGCGTGGGTGGCTCACCTTGAAAATATGGTATTAGTCGGCACATCAAATGACCAAAGATAAAATTCCGTAGGATCTGACCAATCAAAGTGAATGGCATGCAGAAAACTCCCAGCAGCAAGTCCGATATCGCCTGAAATTGTCAAATAATGTTTTAATATTAGCAACTTATTTGAGGACACAAAGTTAGACTATGTTACGAACAAGTATAATTATAAATTTTGGTTAAGAAAGTTTTAGAAAACATAGCTAACAATCTTTGCTTTCTTTCTTGCACTTTTACTCTGTAATACAAATGTGACCCACTTCTTGTGGGAAGTGTTGTAGAATATGAAAGTTTTTGAAGCATAGGTGAACAATAAATTCACAATTAGTTACGCTTTGCTGACCGCTCATACAATCTTGAAAGATAGAATTTCCAGGAGCGAGAAGCACAAATTAAAAACTAAGGAATCTAATTATGTTCACTTATTTAAACTGTGTTTTCCACCAACGCAACTCCAAGTTGAATGGAATTGTGAGTCTCGTTTCTTCCAGGTCTAGCATTTTCTATTTTATCTTGCTTTCGCTTTCTCTAAAAAAACAAAAAGCCTAAACGAAACTTATGAAAAAAGTACAAATAGCAACCCAGACACATAAGTGTTGGTGTTCGTAGAATATTGTCTCGTTCACCCGTCCGGCAATATGGTAAACTGCCTCAAAAACCAGCCACACATGTGAGTTATCGACCCAACCTGGGGAAAAATTTACATGGCCAAATTTGAAATCTTTTGTTCTTGGGAAAAGCTTCGAAATGAAAATATCTACAATGTGGAATATTACGATTCTGAACTTGGTTGTTGACCGAATTGTGCCATCATAGTTCCCAATTTCAATACGTTAATAATGTTCAAATTTAATCTCGCATTTTCTTCGGGGATAAACACAACTTAAAGTTTTGAGG